>CM054125.1:144481780-144553960 GCA_028751855.1 Ambrosia trifida
TGTCACATTCGAAATTTTAAGACTCCAATACCGCTAGGAGACTGCTACTTTGGTCATTCCAATGTTGTTGAAAAAAAATACGCATAGTCTCATTATTAATGTGAAATTAATATGATTGAAAATTTGAAATAACTAATGTTTATCATCTTAGGCCATGGGGTGTACCTTCACACCAAGGGTGTTAACGGTGACGTGACATTTTAACTTTCATTGTACACCACTTCCTTCCCATGTTAAGGGGCATTAAATTGGCACTAAGTTAACATGTTAACATGACTTAAAAGAGAGAAAGTTAAGGGGATGAGATATAGTTAAGGGGCGTTAAACCATTTCCTTAAAGTGAGCTAGTGTGAAAAGAGACAAAATGAAGGATGTGACATCTAGATGGAGTTAAAGATGGTTTGGTAAAAATTAACATAAAGCGGAAATTTATGGTAATTTGGCTTAAGAATAACTTAATTTATAATTTCTTTTACTCTTGTAGTCTTGTCATATACAACTATTATCATAAACTGACATAGTTTACCAACTTATTTTGTTAAGTGATTAAACAAAAGATGGTATTGATGGGTTATTCATGATGTTGATTTGTTCATTCAAAATTAGCAAAATTCCATTGACTTCAATCAGTATTTCATGATGTTGATAACTTCTTTCAAAGCTAGTCGATTCATTGTATCATACTCTAGTAGGTCGTATTTGGCTTAGAGGTGTCGTCTCCTTAATATTCAGAACGACTAATCTAGTAGGTCGTACCCAACCTAGTGGTACCAAATATTCCACTGTAACTATTCAAAGAGGAATCCAATTAAATTTTTTCATATCAGTAATATAACAAGTTGCATAAAATGTTAGATTGGTATTTTTCAACCATCATTTCTAACCAATGCTAATAAAACTCACAACTAGTAGAGTTTGAATTCGATGTTTTAAGCAAATGTGTATAAAAGTCTAACTCATAATTCTATGCCATACCTTTTTATATAGAACGGTGGAACCCTAAAATAACATATTTCACATTTTTCTCAAGTTTATAATAAAACATTAACCCTTTACTCAAAACCAATTTTTTTAACACGCCTTACAAAATGCTAAACATTATTGTTATGGTGGTGTGGCCATGATAATCCGTTACCAGTAAACTTACATGGCCCTAA
This sequence comes from Ambrosia trifida, assembly GCA_028751855.1. Lineage (NCBI taxonomy): Eukaryota > Viridiplantae > Streptophyta > Magnoliopsida > Asterales > Asteraceae > Ambrosia > Ambrosia trifida. The sequence continues at coordinate 144,482,938 of CM054125.1, forward strand.
CATTGTTTAGCTAACCAAGGATATTAATTAAAACACGTATTACATTGAGAATGATACTTTAAGAGGTTATTATAATAAAATCATCAGATGTACAATTTGAACATCAAAACCATGTGTCTTCTTCACCAGATACACTTTGATGACACCACATGAAGCCCTAACCTTTGGCTTTTTATTTTGAGAGTTCAACTACGTAAAGTAATACCCCTGCCAAAACTCCAAATCACAACCTTACCACTGGTACTAATCATAGAGTTGAATTATTAATAGATAGGAGAATATCCCTGTCAAAACTCTAAATTACAACCTTACCATCGGTACTATTCATAGAGTTGAATTATTAATAGATAGGATAATAGAGTTGAATTATTAATAGATAGGATAATTAACGTTGCTTTCTTTAAGATTCAATTTAAAAAAAAGAAATGTTAATGCCATAAAATAAGAGAGCCATATAATAACACTAGAACTAGAGTGGGAGTCACTTGGTTAGGGACTTAAAGAGGTTGGGCCATAAAAGGCCCAGTTTGGCCAGCAAATTCTTGGCTAATAGCCTATAAGGTCCCACCTTTCAATAAGTTTGACATGGACTCCCAATTATTGCGATTTTATTTCTTCTAACACTAATAGTACCATTTTAATTACATTAATAACAAATTTGATCTCAATAAAGGTGTCCATACATAACTTTTCCAAATGATATAATATTAACCAAAAAGAATAAATAAAGACATTATAGTTTACAAAACAAACTGGGCGAAAACAAAATGCCATGTTTTTTTCCTAATCTTAAACACACTAGACCCATAAATACCGCGCTAACCAGATATGATCAGGTAAAATGCAACTTACGTCGAACATATGGCCTTCAAGTGTTCAAAGGTAGAGAACGAGTTAAAGCAAATGGCACACTTTATTTTAACCATAAGAACCTTGAAAAACTCACCAAACCCACCAACCGACACATTGCTACAAATGAGGTCAGGTAAAACGCAGTTTATGCTAAGGTGAAAGCTAGATAACAAGTGATCTTCAAGTGGGTTAAAACAGAATACCAGTAAAAGTCGCCTGTACCAAAGGGACTCAAGCGCTTATATGAGTAAGCCACCCCTTGAAGGTCAACTTTCCATGTAAAATAGTTCGACCAAACTAACATCCAAATAGCATGAAACAAAACACCTTTTTAAAGCAAAAAAAAAAAAAAAAAAAAAAAAGCCAAGTTGCTTCTAACCAACAAAATTGACCAGTTTTCCACTAGCCTCATGACCCAAGAGCTTAAGAAAAGATACTACAGAAACAAGAAACATTGAAGAGATTTTAGAGAAGAAAGACGGGAAAACTCCTTTACGGCTTTCAAAGAAACTCATCTGGCCATCTGCAGATAGTGAAATTATTTACAGAAATCACCTATTTTGTTCAATACAATTCTGGGATCTTGGACATGCTACCAAACAATAGACTGGATACCTGTGTTATGTTTGCCTAAATCTTTACTGTATATATCGTGTGTTTGTACACTACCTTTAGAAATCAAGATATGATTCGGTGAAGTAGAGCAACTATTAAAAACAAGATTAAATATCTACGAGGAACCCGGCTGCCAGCAGATGGTATAGAATGAGGACCTACTAAATGCACTGATCCAGTAATTTCATCCCTCAATTTGATGGTTGAAGAGCCTGAAATCATTAAAAAGAATATTTAATAAAAAAATTAAGTAGTGAGGGTTAGTTGACACAACAGAGGTGGACTTGAAAGATAAATGGAGAAAGTAGTTGAATAATATGTTGGTAGTTAATCTCCAACAATCATCTCTGTGATACGGGTAGTTTAAATCTCCTGTTCTAGTATATTTTTTTGTTTTGTTGTGGGCTTTAGAGCCGAGGGTCTCTTTGGAAGCAGCCTCTCTATTCTATTCTCAGGAATAGAGGTAAGGCATGTTTACATCCCACCCTCCCCAGACCCTACCAATAGTTACGCTATTTGTGGGATTTACTAGGTATGGTTGTTGTAGTTAATCTCCAACAAATTGAAGGATGGTATATCAGAGAAGAAAATGAATTTTACGACAGCTATAGAGAGAATGAGACTGGAATGAGATGTTAACAGAATGTTTATTTTTGAGTGATTATGCATTTACAAATTGATGGGTTTGAATGATGAAGTAGGACTCAATAATAAGATGAAAAATAGCGCACCAGCTATTGTTTTAGCTTCTAGTCAACGCCTGGATGTCAAAAGCAAGCCAAGGGTTTGGATGATGATGTAGAACTCAAGACGTGGGTGTTCTCAAATTCAATTCTCTTCATGAGTACTACACCATCATGAAACCTGGGTGGCATTGCTACTTTCATTGGCATCGACATCCACATCTTCACTACAACCGAAAATAGCATTTGGTACACCGTTTTTACCCAACTATTGAGTTCTTCACCATCATCTAAACTCATAAATCTGCTATCAACGCACAATCACCCCCTCTCTGTTCTATTCAGCCATCATAGGTTTTTCAATAACCCTTGCTTCCTAACTACAGATGTGAATTGCTCTCCTTATGGAAGATTAATTCATCATGTCCAGGAATCAATGACGAATAACAACTCAATAATATGGAGAATAGAGATTGAAAAATAATTCTTGAGATTATGAGATCAAGTGTAATAGAAATTTAGAGAGGGTTTTAGGGAAAAGGTATACCATTTCATATTTTCTTACCACTCCTTACATTCCGTCGTATAATATCTTCTAATTTCCGTTATATCCCTCATACTTAGACAGTTAGACATGTGAGTAATAAGGTCAAATAAAGAGAGTATGAGAAATTGAAGAAACGACTTAGCAATCTTATTTAGCATGGGTTGGGATGTTGGATACTAGACTTTGGCCTTCACTAGATCAAGCATGCATTCTTTCTCAAACTTACTGTTTGCATGTTCAAAAAATCTTTTACAACTAATCAATTCAAAACAATGATTGACCATTTTGCATCAAAGAATTTGAAGCCAACTTGAATCCGTAAACAAGATCTTAAAACTGAAAGGATGCTTAAAGACAACGAGGCAGAAAGAACAAAGTGACGAGAACGGAGTTTGGGAAATGAAACCAGGATATAATATGTATTGTAGAATTAGCATGTTTAGAAACTGAAATAAGAAAAAAATAAGATGTTATGTTAAAACGAATCACAACTTACAATTATACTCGGTCCATCCAATTGTTTGGTTTTCAAGGTCATATAAAACCAGCTTATTTGATAGTACCAAATCTGCAAAACAACAACGAAAGAAAATAGCACTCAGAAAATGACCTAAAAGTTAAAAATCGGATATCTTACAACTAATTACAGTTACAGCAATTTAATCAGAATGAACTGAAGTTGTTTCTCAATTATTGTGAATATGGACTAATAGAGGTCAGATTTTAATCACATTTAAATAGTTACCACATAACTAAGAAAATGTTGTTAAAGAACCTGCACTGATAATGAAAGCCCAAAAGTTCATGTAAATGATTCAAATGGTTAACTGATTTATGCTTCATTCCTAAAAACAACTGAGTTGACTTCCCAAAACAAACATATTATGTTTACTTTCTGCTTCATGTTTGATATAGATTTATTTAGTTATTGCTTTTCTGTAATTACATCCAACCAATAAGTAGTGCAATCATCGCTGAAAATTTGTAAGATTTCATATTGATATTGAACTTGAAATATGCTAGGATTAAAATTCCAATAGAAGAAACTGCACTTTAGCACGGCAAATATCATATTACTTGATACCTTTTAAATGAACGTGCAATTAAATACTAATGGCTTAAATTATTTTCAGTTTACTCCGCAGTAAGTTTTCATATACACTTCTTACACTATGCAAATGAAAAAACTCAATGTTTACATCCAGTCATCCATATCTAGTTCTAATTTAGGATACTTGAAATTTTAAAAAATTTAATACCAATGCAAACAATTAATAATTAAATGACTAAAAGGATTTACTCAGTATATCTTAACGAGCCAAAGCTGAATACCAATGATGTTTACATTTTTTTATATAATAAACACTCTTATAACTAAAGATTTTAACTGAAAGTGTAAAAAACATTCTTAAACTAATGATGCTTACCTCCCAATAAAATTGTGTCAGTTGTACTTATTGAATCCAGACCATTGTTTTGCCAGCCAAAACACAAGGAATCTTCCTGCAAGATTTTAAATGAAGTATTGAAGTTATTAATTAAACATAAAGGGATATTAGCATGTCATATATTTATACATTTATCTAGCTGTACTTAATTCTTAGCGTATTATCCATAACGGTCTTCCTTAGTTAAAATTAACACTTGCCAATTCAACTTGATAAACGCATGTAATGGTCAACATAATGACCTAACAGCCTAAATTAAAAAAAAAAATGACCGAATAAATGCCTTTACACACAAAAAGAAAAACCAGCCAGAGATACTTACGAAGGCGAACAAATAATCATGAGGATAAACCTTCAAAGAAAGTGAATTTTCAAAATAAAACGTAACTGCAGGGAATACATCATCAACACTGCAAAATGTAAAAAGAAAGAAGTTAGCAAGTCATTCTACTTTTAGTTTTTAAAAGAGAGAAAGGTATACATATACCACACCCAAGGCAAAATTGGTGAGCTATGTCACGAGTTTAGATCAAAACTGTATTTTGATATGGGTAAAACATGCCAGGTCAAGTTAATCCGAAACACTTTTTGGTCAAAAAATTTAAATGTGCATTGTATCAAGCATGATTACAGAAGTCATATTATTTCAATAGTAATCTAAATTTTTTTAATACCACGGTTTAGAAGGTATATGCATTAAAAATACACTTTGAATGGCTTTCGACACGGTTGACCCGTTTCCTTTAAGGCTATTTTTCTTATTTTATCCGCGTGACAAGCTTGGTTTAAAAAAGCGTGAGGCGCTCCGAGGCTTTATGGTTCAAAAAGCCGAGGCAAGAGGCGAGAGCTTCACGTATGTGAGGCGCCCAAGGTAAAAAATATTAAAAAAATATTTAAAGAAGTCAATACGAGATATTCTACTTGTTAATCAATCCAAAATACAAAAATATAATTATAAAACACACTTAAACACTTTATTAAAACATATATTGAAGCCAAAACACACTTAAAAATCTTTAAAAAAACCCAGATTTTGACTTTTGCCCAAATAAACCCTAATTTTGACTGAGGCGGCGCTTCATGCCTTAGGCGCGCTTCACAGCGCCTCATGTAGAGGAGTGCCTCAGGCCAAAAAAAAAGCGCTTTTCCAAGCGCCTCGGGCACCTCATGCCTAAGGCGCGCTTTTTTAAACCAAGATGACAAGATTAAACAGTACCCTAATCAACCATTCGGGTTGCCACCTCTACCCAAGGGATAATAAAGTGATTGGACGACTTTTAACCCGTTTGACCCATTATCTTTATAGCTACCTTTTATTATTTTACCAGTATGACTCACTAAATATACAACATAGTAACATACCCTGATCAACCATTCCCATGTGCTTACTAGTTACTAATAAGAACAACTACATTGTTAAATTTTCATACCAATTGAATGCCAAGAGAAACAAGCCATGAATTTTAGTAGGAAAGAAAATATATTTTATACAGCAAAGTGGATGAAAAAAAAAAGCTCTGTAATAATCAGCCATACAAGCGCAATAATATAATGATTCCATATCAACTGTATACCTTCCAGAGAAGTCAAAGCATGTATACTGGTCATGAAGAGTGCGTAACCTCAAATCAGGCTGCCCTGCAGCTATCTAAAGAAAAAGAATTAAAAACAGAAACAAAACATATGATGCAACTTCTAAAGAATCAATATTCTTTTCAATAAAACGTTTATAATGCATTAAAAAATTCACCTGATTCACCAGGGGTTTGTAGATCGCATCCGGAAGATAAGCCAATGTTGTACCACTATCTATTATTGTTCTTCTCTTGTTCCCAGAACCATGTGTACTCGTTGAAAGATTTAATAACTGGGTACCAACTTCAATCCCCACAACATTGGCAGCATAATGAGGCCTATAGTTTCAGAAGTGACCAATATTAGCTTCAGTGCTTAGTGAGCAATTGCACTAATATCTCTTTTTTTAAAAAGATAAAAGAAATTTGATTTTCAAATTTTACACTAGATGTTTGGATGTACATCTTAAGTTACAACATTCAATATGCCCCAATTACATTTTGGATGTTAGCATGTAGAGAATCATTAAGCATGCATGCACATGCAACTACTACAAAGTATACAGATACATGCGTGCATATGTACATCTTAAGTTACAACATTCAATATGCCCCATTGCATGGAGCTTAATTTTGGTAGGCGTGTAGGTGAGCAGAGCTACACATGCTCTACTCGTGTCAAATTAATGCTATACAAACATGATAATAAGTTTGTAAGGAAAAAAAACAAAAATCAATTATAGTAAAAACAAGTGACCAGACAAATCACTGGAAAGCCACATGTTTTTTTAAACAAATTAGAAAAACTAATTGTTTCTTTTGGGAAAAGAGAAGATTTGCCACATACTCATCTGGGATCAAAGGCGTTGAATTAACCTTCGGCTGAACAACATGCCCAATTGCAAAAATACCACCACCATTGTCGCCATCTAAACAATGTGCAAACATCTGTTTCACCTTTCCAGATGAAGCCAACTGTGAAATTATGGATGAATTTGATTTTCCAAAACCAAGAATCCCATCAAGTGCTTCTTCAGTTGAACCTAGGTTACCAGATTGTCGTGCACCACACCTGATTATATAATAACAACAGAAGGACTGAGTGTATATGGAAAAAAGAATAAAAAATCAAAAACAAACACTGGAGATAGAATTTCTACTTTCCAATCCATACTTGCAATATAGTAGTAATAATAATAATAATATTGGAGGATTTCATCATTTCTCAATCAATTACCCTATCCAAATATCATAGTGTCAATTCACTAACCGTTCTATGTTAACTATACATTTCTTCATATTCCAATTTCACCCTTCTATTATGAATAAACCTGTATAATATTTTCATTTCTCATCCACTTCCTATTATATCAGCCTCTCTATTCTTAGGGGTAGAAGTAAGGCTGTCTACATCTTACCCTCCTCAGACCCTACCCTAGCTTTGCTATAGGTGGGATTGACTGAGTATGATGATGATATACACAAAATTCCTATAAAGAAATGTATTTCAATTTTTGTTATATTAATTGCATTTCGAAACTAATTCTAAAATTTCTTTTTAATATGTTATAGAACATAAATAAAGAAATGAGAAATATATTGTATTATCTAATTTCATATTTTCTAGCCCTTCAATTATCAAACAATGGCCAAACTAAAATTTTAATTTAAACACATAATACGTCACACACAATATATATATATATATATATATATATATATATATATATATATTATTTTAGACATACTATTTATTAAACCAAAACACGGATTTACATAAGGTGGTAGGTAAGCGGGCAACAAGCTGCTCCGCCACCCTTTCTGATAATAATATGAGCATTGCGGTTGACAGATTAGTATGTTTTGTCTTTCGGAATTTGTTAAATTATTTATCATCATATATGGATTAATTACGTAATCTATATACCATCTTTCATTTTTTTCTCAGGGGCATTTGCATATCCCCCCCCCCCCCCCCTATAAACTTACGAAATCGCACATTTCCCCAAATCATGCATGAAGAGCATTGTACATTATGCATTGAAAACTAGTGTTTTGGGGAAATATGCAATTTTTCAAGTTAAGTGGGGGATATATGCAATTCCCCTTTTTCTTTAAAGGTGCTCATGTAACACACGTACTAATAATTTAATTTGATATAAGAATCTATCAAAACATACCCAAATATAACACTTCCATTTGCCAGTTTAGTTTCCAGGTCACCTGACACACTAGCATATTGAACAACATCCATTACAAAATAACCAATACTGTAGCTCCCATCACCATAAGTCTCAGTATATAGACAAGATGCGTTGGGTTTACAACCAGTAACTGCACCGCCATTGATCTCTGCACAAAACTCTGAAGAACATGTAACCTGTTTCCCTGTGAATGAATCTTCTGGATCGTATAGCGTAAGTTCCAGCTGTTTGAAGCATTATAAGTCAAAATTGTTGGCATTCATAACCATCACATGGATATAGAAAAATATTTTCAAATAGGTTAAATTAAGAACAGAATACCCCATGATAGCCTCTTTTCGGGCATTCTCGGCATTGTATACAGTTGATCCACATTATATCACTTCCTGTGTCTACTTGTACATAATATTCCTTAGGTGGTGTTCCAATTCCAATTTTGGCATAGTACAGACTGCAAAAATATAGCTTATTGTAAATATAACATTCCATAGTTAATTCAATTATGGCATTATTCCAAATCACAGCACTTAATTGCACTTCACTGATTTACAATGATAAAAGTACCACTTAACAAACCTAATTCTCATAGTTGATTCAACAGTTTTCAGGACACACAAAGTCAATGTGAACTTTAAATCAGTACTATTCACCAGTTATTTAACTAAGTTCTTGTTCAGTTATTACAATAATGAATTAAATTTAGGGTTGCCAAATCGTGTCTTATCGTGTTTAACAAGTCAAAGATGATGCGATTAACACAAGTAACAAACATGAATATGACTCATTAACTACTTATATATCATGGCTATAACAAAGAGGAGAAAAGATGGAGCATAGCCTCCTAATTTTAATTAAACAGATCGTGTCTTAAAGATTCAGGAATTGCCCGCCCTTGAATTAATGAGGAGAATCATCAAGAAATAATACGCTCCGTTTGCGAGATGCGCATATAATGTATATATGTGTGGACCCTCAAGGAGCAAAAGTGAAACCACACTAATTTTAACGTCATTTACTAATTCCATGAAAAAAACATTAAAAGTGGCGGACGGTTAATCGTGCACCACCATGTGGCGGCGTTGATGGCCGAAAGACAAGGCGGTGCATGCACCAATCAACCTATGTCCTGATTGTTTACTGTTATGTGCCTTATGTCCACGGCTTGATGCAAAACTGCTACCAAGCAAGGGTCTCGTTGGAAGCAACCTCTCTCTTCCTACGGGGTAGAAGTAAGGTTCAAACCCTACCTTAGCTTATTGGTGGAATTTCCTGAGTATGACGATATATCATGCAATCAGTATCGCAGCTTGATTCTGAATCCAGGTTCCAGCCTATAAAAACCCTAATCCTCATTTAAAACCTAACCTAACCTAACCTAACAAAGTTCTAAAAAAAAAAACTAAATTCGCTTAGAAACTAAGGAAACAAATCTAACAATAAAGCAAGATCACAAAACTAAGATATATAACACAAATCAATTAAGAACTAATTGCATGAAACACGTGTGTTTAGTAGTTTACCCAACGGCATCAGGACGACCAGTACCACCAAGAGGTAGATCGACACCTGACGCTAGAATCTGAAGGTGACGGAGGTTATCATGAGCTTTAAACAGACTAAGCGACCGTTCCTTGCCGGAGAATTTGGAACTAACGCCGAACACAGCACCACTGAAAGTGTCGTCTGTGCTTGCAGCAAAGGAAACAGAGATGAGGAGTATATATAGGAATAGGATGGAGGTGGTCATTGTTTGGTATAAGGATCGTTGGACGGAATAATATTGTGGATGAGAAGACGGTGACGGATGGTTAGAGTTGAAGGAAGACGGGGAAAATATAAATGGAGACGACGACTGGTTTTAGGAGTTGATGAAGAGACGGCATCTTTTTAAAGTTGATAGAAAGTTTGTCGTTTAAAGCCCTTTGGAACTGTGGTCCAGTCTTGTATACACCTCAACTCAAAAAAAAGTAGATAAAAGGTCCCTCGTTAAAATACATAATGTCCAATATATGTACAAGAATATCCCTTTCTTGCTTTTTAGTCGTGTTGATATGATTGAGATTTATCTACGTACGGGTTAGGATCGAATACAAGGTGAAAAAAAAAAATAGAAAGTCGTATAAAGGGTATCAAATGGACTCTGATTAAACTCATTCAAGCGGCATTGAAATCGTCTTATCGAACCATACGGCGTTAGTTTTTAGGTCTTCGTTTTTTGGGGTTTTAGTTTTTAGAATATGCGTTATATCATTTTGTCTTTTATGTACCATTGTGTCTTTTTCTTATTTTCATCCTTATGTAATTTACCCCTTTTTGTTAATGAAAAGTACTTTGATTGATTTATTGTGTCTTTTTTCTTCAACATTGTGTTATATTTTTTGGCATTGTGTTATATTTTGTGACCCATTGTGTCAGATTTGATGATCTATTATGTTTTTTGTATCCCTCTCACCCTTCTCATTTTTTGTAGTCTTTGTAAAATAACTCAACCCCTATATATAATGTCCACTGTAATAAAGTGATTGGGGTAGGTACACATGTCACTTGGTGATAGGGGTGTAAACGGTCTGGTTCGATTCGGTTTTTTGGTAAAATCGTAACCGTACCTGAAGTGTTGGGGTTTATGGTTTTTTAAAACCATTTGGGTTTGGTTTTTTCGGTTTTAGTAACGGTTTGGTTTTGGTTTATGGTCTTTTCGGTTTTTTTCTTTGTTTTTTCTAAATTTTTTATTAAGACATTTCTTTTGTAATACTTTGAAAAGTTATTATTTTCAAAAATAAAACTGATAATTCCTAAATCAATGTACAATACATATTAAAAAAATGATTTTTTTAGCTATTCAGTTCGGTTTTTTCATTTTTTATAAAATGTAAACCCGAACCACTAATTTCGGGTCAGTTTTTCCGGTTCTTTGTGTGGTTCGGTTATTTTTGTTACGGTTAAATCGGTTTTTCAGTTTCCATTCAGTTTTTTTTTGGTTTTACGCTCACTAAATATATTCACTAAATGGGTTAAAGGGCGGCAATGATGTTAAAGTGTGAACTAATCAATTACTACCAATGATGTTAAAGTATGAAGTCGTTGATGCACTACATGTTACGACTTAAACATTTAAAAAATTACTATTTTGGGACTCCATTTTAGCTGTTCCCGACCATAACAAGTTAGGTCAATTATAGTTTAGAATTCTTCAACCATAGCATATGTATCAAGAGTTTACTAGAAAGTCAACCAATAACTAATAACTAAACTTATAATAAATATATCAAGCCACTTATGGTATTGAAAGCTTTAGAAATCGTTTTATAAAACTACCAGGACCCCGCGCGTTACGGCGGGGCTTCATCCGTAAACTTTTATTACATATATAATAATTTTAAACTAAAAGCCATCATGTAGTCTTGTGTGACAATTATTTTGGTGGAAGTCCTTTGATATTGAAAGCACAAATAAAAAATAAAAATTGATGCGGGAGAATACTGAAAACATGAATCAGAAGACGAGATTTCAGTCTCTGAAAAAAAAAAGTAGCTAAATACTCTAAATGAAGCCATAAAAAATAAAGAATGGCGTGTGGGGTGGGTTTGTCATCCCGTAGTACTAACTGGTCGATTTTGTGGTATATTCCCGAATATGCTCCGAACGTATATTTTGTGGTAAATAAAATTAAAGGCAATTAAATTAATAATTTTCTAAATATATAGGTATATGTTCGAGTCATAAAAATCCTTAAAAAGTCTATGGATTTAAATATATAAATTAAGTAGTCCAAAATATATATTTAATTGAAAAATATCATAAAATTATCAAATAATCACTAAAGGTCGAGACTAAATATCTAGACCAAAAAAATACATAATTGAATTCTATGAGAAATAATAATATGTCTAAAAGCGTCTACAATATTTCTATATATTAATAAAATATCGATTTAGAGTTATATGTATAAATTATATAATGTGTATAGTGTGTGTATTAATTTAGTCCAATTCATAACATCATATACGTTTTAATTCATTAAAGTATATTTACACCCTCATTATGAAGAATTATAATTAATATAATATTTGAATAGGATTATTAGAAAAAGAGGTTACTAAATAAAATTAAAGGCAATTAAATTAATAATCTTCTAAACATATAGGTATATGTTCGAGTCATAAAAATCATTAAAAAGTCTATGGATTTAAATATATAAATTTGAGTAGTCCAAAATATATATTTAATTGAAAAACATCTTAAAATTATCAAATTATCACTAAAGATTGAGACTAAATATCTAGACTTAAAAATACATAATTGAATTCTAAGATAAATAATAATATGTCTAAAAGCGTCTACAATGTTTCTATATATTAATAAAATGTTGATTTAAACCGTACCTTGATTGAAATAGAGAAAAATAACCAGTATATTGACGATCTTGAGATCCTTATGTTCGAAGTGGGTGTTAATCAGAGCTTGGCAATGGCTGCATTCTTGTTATCAAAATGGTGTTTGAGATGATGCTTTGTGTGCGAATGACAACATAATGACATATGAGGTCATGCTAATGGTTATATAAATGCATTTCTAACAAGTTCTTGTTTATTGTCATGACTCTTCATTAGCAAATTAATCTTAATCTTCAATTCTATTTAATTTAGTCCAATTCATAACATCATATATGTTTTAATGTATAAAGGTGGTTACATTGTGGAGAAGATATTAACCGTGTATTAGTCACATGTACTATATGCATGATATGTTGTATAAAAGGAGCATAATGGGAAGAAAGAGGCTAAAATATAGAGATGTATGCTTATGCCTCTTCATATGTCATCTTAAAATGGTAGTGAAATTACCTTGATGCCCATCTAGGATGCATTATATAATAGTATAGATACCAAATGTGCGTTTGTAGTCCAACGGTTAGGATAATTGCCTTCGAAGCAATAGACCCGGGTTCGACTCCCGGCAAACGCACTTTATTTTTTTTTTTCAAAATTTAGACCTGATTGATTTGAATGTTATGATGATAGAAAGCAATGCAGATTTTCTGTACTCGGAAACGATTTCTTTGCGTTAGGCCTTGAACATTGAAATTTACATACTTGATGCTAAGTTCACGTAGTCGATCTCTGTTATGATCACCATTTATCGACTGCAGGATAGGCGTTTGATGAAAATCCACACTGACTTAATTTGGGCATGTCCTTTATCCTAATACAGTTAGAAGCTAGTTATCTGTTAAACAATAAGAATCCAGGTGAATTCTTTTTATGAGTTCCTGCAGTTAAATCTTATTGGTATGACTTATGAGGTCTATTAATAAGTAAACACAATCAATAGTGTTTTTGAGATCATTTGGGCTTTGATGGTTGGGCCACGTTAGCCTCCTTTACCTGAATGTTGTTCTTCTCACGCGTGTACAAAGACATGGCCACTGCTTCCCCTCTATTCTTCTGGTAGGGATTGATAAAGAAGCGCAATAGCAAGATGATTTTTCTTTGAATCAGTAGAAGTTCCTGGTTCAATCATCTCCCATACGCCATTCACATTGAATAAGGCCGTCATCTTCATCGCCCAAACTGTATAGTTTGTTGATGTTAATAACGGGCACTGTAAGGATGTTGAGCTACCTCCTTTTACCAGTACTTGACGTGCATCATCATCCACTATTCTTCTCTTCTACTGATCGCTGACTTGATCAGTAAAACTTTGTTGTTCGTTGTCTTGTTCGTCTGACTGTTGCTTGCTGGAGATACGCTACCCCTGTTCTGCAGATCCGAGCACTTGATTCCTCCTACTGCATATCTTGGTTTCGGTTGGTATACAACTTACCTTACCAGAGAAACCCTCCTGCAAGAAATCCTCACCGATCAGATCTTTTTAACCGAGCTCTAATACCAACTAAAAGTCTTAATCGGATTAATCAGAGGTTTAGTCGATTAGATACCCAGAACTCGTTCCTTGTATTATTACTTCAATCGATGATTTTAACTTGAATTACATAGGATGTATTTATAGACTATAGTCCTATACAATCCTAATCATCTAAACATTATAAACATACTAGGAAACCTCTCTAAGTAAATAGGGAAACTTATCTCAAAACCCTATGTTTACAAGTAATCATGTTTAGTCCTCATACTTGCAAACCTTTACAAGATTAGTCTAACACTCTTTAAGCAAGCTAGTTACTTTCCAAACAAATGCTTAGTTCTTGGTGGGTTGCTTCGACATTATCTGTTCATGTATGGGTGATGTACCACACACGCATACCTGGAAAATCAGATTAAGCTGAGGGGCTACTTAAATACGTTTAGACTGAAATAATGACTTCGATCTGTGATGGACAGTTGCAGGCATTCACTTTTGCAGGTTTCAAGTTATGAGAATTGACAGGCATTAATAACTAATAATCTTACTAATGGTTTGGGTTACTTGTTTTGTCTTATATCTTTTATATAGTTTATAGAATTATGATGATGATGGAGATGTTTAAGATATGGAGTCACTGCAGATAGCCAATTCAAACCTTCTAGATCACTGCCAGGTTTGTAAGTATTTGTTATCTTCCATGCTGTCAACTGATAGTCAGATGGTATTATTCCTATGAATTTGGTTGGTTATAGATTTCACAATTAGCCGAATAGCGGGTAATATCTATAGTTATAAATTGAATCTGTAAATGGCACTCTTGGCAAGTGTTCAATGCTTAGTGGAACCATTAAGATGTAGCAAGCTATATATGTATATATCAACCAGTGATTGACAATAGAAACCATTACTTGTCTTTTGTTCTTCTCTTCCGTTCAGTCAAACGTATTTTCGCTCCAGTTTTCATTTATGATATATTCACGCGTTTGTCCTTCATTTGCAACTATTATTTACCTTTTGCTTCTACCATATATTTGGCATTTACTCATTCAAAGTTAAAGAAAGAGATATCCCACTTGCTACTGAACCTGGATTGAATTGATTATTCAGGAGTTAAGATGACATCATACATATTGTTTAAAGATACATGTTCATTGTTTTGATTAACTTGTGGCTATTGGTTTTGTGTTGGATGATTTCTACAAGCATTTTATGACACGGGTTTAAATATTAGAGAAAGTATACGATATAAAGTTTATTAACGTAAGAAGAATAAGAAGCCACCAGGTGATGCCATGTGTCATATTAACAAAACCCAAGTTAACCTAACCAAATTATAATTAAGCTTAATATCAGTTAAACCCAAGGGCATTACAGACTTTTTTACACGTAACTGATTACGTTAATCACGTTCGTTATTTTTGTAAACGATTTTTTCAAATCATAATTTGAATTCTAAAACACCAGACGATCACACACATTACGATTCAATATCAATTCGATCATCACGATTGACATTGTTTAAATAAACATGTTACATGGGTTGTGGTTGAGTGACATTGTTTTATAAGTTTGTATGGGCAGATATATAAGAATAAATACACGGTTTAATAAGTTTATCTCATTCTAGTTGTGCATTAGGGGTGTCAATCGTATTGGGTTGTAGAGTTGAGTGATGAAACAATAAACAACCCATATATATATATATGTGTGTGTGTGTGTGTACAAGACATCAAGATTGACTCAAATACACTTATAATCCTATAACTCGAACATGTAGGTATAACCCATTGATGTAAACTAATCAAATGGGGTTGAGTGGTTGTAAACGGGTTAGCAAGTTGTAAACCGTTTGTAATAATGACTTAAACAAGCTAGCAGGTTAACCATACAAGATATATTGTTCAATCAGCCTGAACATGACTCATATGATTAAACGAGTTAAACACGAAGTCACGAATCCACCCGAACTTAAACAAGTTATACATAGAAACCCAAAATCTAATTATTCTCGTGTTGTGTTAGGAATTGACACCCTTATCTGCGTCCCAACCCCAAAACTTGACATTTTACACTTATTTAAGGGTAGTGTATTGCTTATTTTGACCAATAAACTTTACCTTTTAAAAACTATCTGATAAATGCATCTCTTGGAGAATATTATTGGATATGCTAAAACTTAGATCTATATTATAAAGTTTTTAATTTACCGTCTCAAATGTGCGTTTGTAGTCCAACGGTTAGGATAATTGCCTTCCAAGCAATAGACCCGGGTTCGACTCCCGGCAAACGCATTAACGTATTTAATTTTTTTTTTTATTAAATCTGTTTTGTAATTACAGTTCGTGTTTGCCTGAATATAGCCCTAATTTTTAGGTGGAGACGATTTGATTGCTTTAGTACGAACTACCACAGGTGAGTGATTTTGTGCAACTCGTTTACTTGATTATCTATTTTCTGATCATCATATAAATTCAGAAATTTATAAATATAATCAATTACAATTGCAAAAAAAAAATGGTATAGCTTCACATCACCCAGGTATGTCTTTTTATGTCTCCGATTGGATTATAAATATAATCAATTACAATTGTTTCCGGGTTGAGTCCGGCCCCCACCGGTTTGATCTTCAGGCCACTGCCGATTGAAAAAAATTGAGTCCGGCCCCCACCGATTCGAGAACCAAGCTTCGCCACCGGTCAACTTGGTATGCTTTCTCATCTCAAAAAAATAAAAATAAAAATAATCATACTCATGGTTTGGATGACTTGTTTTTGTCTAAATCTTGTTCAGAGCATGATGAAGACAGTGGGAATGCTGCAAATAATAGCCCAATTAAACCTTGCTGATTACACTGTCTTGTTTGTAAGTATTTATTCTCTTTCTTGCTCTGCTGTTAAGAAATATTATTCAATATATAGATGGTTTCTTTGTATTAATTTGGTTAATTATAGATGAGAAGCCTTAATATCCATGCTTATAGATTGAGTTTGTAAACGTAAAACGCCCACTCTTGGTAAGTATTCAATGTTCGATGGAACCACTAAGCATATGCAGTAAGTTTAACAGTAAAAGAAATATCTTTCGCTGTTGCAAAGCCCCCTCTTTCCTCTTTCCAGCAACCGGATGCGCTTTAACTTTACAAAATCAAAGACTAATTTACGAGTAACAAATGACTATAAATGCATGGAATATTTGATGCCTTTAGAAAATGATTTAGACTGAGTGAAACCCCTCTATGATTTCTGAATAAGCTAACAACTATTAATGCATGGAATATTTGATTAAGCTGAATGGTTGTTTAAGTTTACTAATAGACTGTAATAGCTATGCAAATAATTTATTAGCTTGTGCCTGTATGATTCAGTATCAATCTAAACTGCTAGGCTTTATCCTTTGTTTCAACTATGCAAACAAATTATTAGCATTGGTCATGATGAGACTGATAATCTTATTGATGGTTGTGATTACCTGTTTTTGGCTAACAGTTCAGAGCACAATGATGATGAAGAAATAGTCAATGCAAATAGCTTACTAAAACCTTGGTGATGACACTCTGCGGTTTGTAAGTATTTAAGTTTCTTTCTTTATTTCTTTCTTTCTTTCATGTTGATGATAAATAGTTGGATATAAATTATTCATATGATTTCGGTTATTAATAGATTACATTGGTCTTATAGATTGAATTTGTAAATGGCACTCTTGGTAAGTTTCATGATAAAATATATATCTCAATCGGTATTGTGACGGTGAAAACTTTCGTAACCATGATTTGTCTTAGTTTCATGGTAAGATATATATCTAAATCGGTAATGTGATGGTGAAAACTTCCATAACCATGATTTGTCTTTATGTCGGTGGCATTTATCATACCCCCTTATAAAGTAATTGTCAAAATAAGTCTCTCAATTTAATACAACCCATCTCCGTCACCACAAACACGCGTCCTCTTTTCCCCCTTTCTAGACCCATCGCTAAACCTAGGGTTTCAATGGCACATCCTTTGTATGAAATCGAAGAGGAGATACTTAAAAGATTGGATGTGAAAGATGTCCTCCGGTGCAAGAGTGTGTGCAAGTCTTGGTCATCTTTGTTGTCGAATCCACGTTTCATTAAAGCCCATCTCAACCATCAACATGATCGTGATCGTGATGATGAGAGATTTGGACACCGAAGAATTATTATGTCTAAAGAAGCCGAATACATTTTATTGCGGCACTATGAGATTGACCACAACTTCTTTGGCCTCAATGACTGCCATCTACTTGGTTCGTCTAATGGTTTGGTATGTGTCTCCCCTTCCCCTACTGAAATTCTAATAGTTAATCCTTCGACTAGGGAGGTAAGGAAGGTAACCAAGGCCCGAATTCCTAAAAATGATTCTTTGTGTTGGGGCTTTGGTTATGAATCATCGACGGATGATTATAAACTTGTCCTAGGGTTCAAGAAAGATGAGAACCATACATGTTTTCAAGTATTTAGCTTGAGATCCAACACTTGGAAAGTTATCGGCGAGATTGATTATGTTTTTACTAGTAGAGTCGGTGTCTTATGCAAGGGGGCCCTTCATTGGTTTGCCAATGATACTTCGTCCGAAAAGAAAAATGTAATTCTTTCATTTCATTTTTCGGAGGAGAAGTTTCTGGAAGTCCCTGGGCCAGAAGATGTGAGATTCCACCAGCTATATATTCTGCAGCCCTTGTTGATGCGATTGGGGACTATGAATGAGCGTTTATGCATATTCCGAGATGGATTTGTCTATGTGCTTTGGGTAATGAATAAGGAACAGTCTTGGGAAATGTTTGGGTGGGAACGTCCGATCAAGGATTACGCTGTGCACATCATAAAACCATTGAAGAATTACATTCCAAATAATAGGCCCTTGTGTCATGAAATATCG
Source organism: Ambrosia trifida (assembly GCA_028751855.1). Classification (NCBI taxonomy): domain Eukaryota; kingdom Viridiplantae; phylum Streptophyta; class Magnoliopsida; order Asterales; family Asteraceae; genus Ambrosia; species Ambrosia trifida. The sequence goes on from CM054125.1 coordinate 144,501,623, forward strand.
TCACATAATTATTGGTTCTGCAATAACCAGATGTTCTTTGGAGCACCAATATACGTGGAAAGTCTTGTATCTCCCCATTTTCATGAGAGATCGCAGAGAAAAAGACGGGCCACGAGTACCATCAAGAGAACACAGGTGAGTTCTAATTGTTGGTATTGTTTTTTATGACCACTGTACATATCATAACAAATTTTGCCTGGATTGAGCTTGAGAATGCATTATATATAATCACACAAGTGTGAAGTGCACCCTCGTATAAGCTAAGTACTAAGGTGTCATTGGGGCGGAGTGCATGCTTATATAAGCTAAGTACTACCAAACCCAACAAATGGCAGGGTCAAGGGGGAATTGCATCGTGGAGGTTTTGAGGCATTTTTTCTTTGCCTCGAGTATACAGTGCCTTAGGTTTGCTTTTTTAAACCAAGTATACAACAAAAGCAACTTCCAAAACAACTAATTTTATGATCTTGAAAGAGTTCAACAATTCTGGATTACATATGGTGTTACGCCTTCCCAAATCTTCAACTGTATATTTTATCTTCCATATCTGTATGATACGTGCCTACATGGGAGTATGGTTGAAAGTGACAATGAAGTGGGTCTGCATGTTTGTTAAAGTCAATTACTGTTTGCATGTTTAATTCAATTAAGTTGCACTTTTTTTAAATTATTTACATGGTTGTTGCATATAGTTGTCTACTGTGCATGATCTTAGTAATGGGTAGTTATTTATCTTTTGAGTATTTAATATTTATAACTTTTGTAAGTCAGTTGATGTTTTAGAAAAGATTTGCAGAAATATGGTCTCAATATATCTCTCTAGATTTCTTTCTAGTCTCCATATTTTCTTTGGCCATTCAATTACCGGTTAGAACCACAATACTGTACTCATGTTCAAAATGGACCTAAAGCTTAGCCCGTCTCTTGTGCCCACTATTAGCACCTAAGTCTCTCTCGCACACACACACACACACACGCATGCATTACTGTATTCATATATTTCACGGTTGTCAATGCTATATTCTGTTTGCTTCTAATATGAAACTTGGTATGCTCACATGTTATAATTTTTCAGGTCAAGGCAAATAGGTATGCTGAAGCGTTGGATGCCATTCCCGATGCCTATGAGGATCCAATACCTGTTCCGGAGCCTGGATTTGATGATGTGGAAGGTTACAGAGCGTTTTTACGTGCCCAAGTCAACTTTTCTTAGTTTTAAGATTGTGCTTAGAAAGCCACACCCTTGGTTTTGGGTATTTCGTGCTTGAAGGTTTCCAGATTGTGTTCTAAAGATTGTTACTTGGTTGTAGTCTTGTCTGTTGTGCTTGATTGTGTTAACTAGGCTATTAAAGATTGTGACTTTGTTGGATGCTTCTCATGTGTTTGGTTTATGAAAATGACTGTTTTGTTCAATGGTTTTTTTTTTTTTTTTTTTTTTTTGAGTTTCATGTCATGATGCAAACCTATGAGCTAAGCCTGGAAAACGGACGGGTTAGACCTGTTCATGTAACTGGTCAAACTGGGTTCAAGATATAATAGGTCGTTTTGGAAAATGATCGACATGGTATAGGTCATTACAGTATAAGAACTTTTGATTGTTTTGTTTGATGGTATAATTTGTTGACTTAATAGGGCGTAATGCGTAAAGATGCAACCTGTTGCTTCTAGGAAACCTGTTTAAGTGGCTTCTCTGGTGGAACCCCTACTCCATGACTAGATGCAACCATCACCATTCACCGCCAGTAGCGGATCCAGCCTACCTCTGTGGGTTCCACTCGATTTGGGAAAAACGAAAAAAAAAAAAAAAAAAGAAACAGTGAGAACCATGTATGTGGGCATGCAGGGAAAAATGATATGCCTGATTACCACCTATATATAAATTTTGTATCTTGTTGTATGACATGAGTATTTGGCTAGTATATACGACCATCACCTATGCATACGAAGACAGGCGTCTTAACCGCCTTCCACGTCAGTTGACCTGCTCCATTTTCCTTTCTCTTCTTGTTCATGGGGCTCAGCTATTGGCGGTCACCGGTCCTAATTAACGAAATGTGTGTTGATGATCCCACCTTTTAACGTATTGTCCATCAATAGACCATGACTAACAAAAAACTCAAATCAAACAGATTTGAGCTTAAGCTGAGTTTGAGTAGTTTGATAAAAGCTCAGTTTGTTTGCAATCCTTAGGTTTTTTTTTTGTTCAACTGTTGAATATATCTCTGATACCGGAATGTCATTTAACTATATTTTGATAATCAGTGTGCCCACTATTAGCACCTAATCCATTACCCGAGCCTCATTGACCACCCACACATATGGGTAAGCTTAAAGCTTAGCGAGTCCAGCTAAATACCATAGAATATAGTTAATTAAAGATTTAACATTGATTTGTGAAACCTCTAATGGCTGGGCAAACCTTAACGGCTTAACCCATCACAGCACGAATATCACAAAGTTGCTTAATGTTATGTTCTTTATCAACAAGCATAAGAATGGCCTAGTACAACATGTTAGATGTATAATCTTTCACCTGTAGTGTGTGAGGATGCCAGTACCAGTTCCGGTGCCAAGACCTAATAATGTGGAAGCCGACGAGCTTTGCAGGTTTTCAAATTGTGTTCTAAAGATTATCAAAGTCTTAGCTGTTGCATTTGAAAGGTGTTTTTTTTTTAAGATTGTTAGTGCCATATATAATGCTTGAAGGTATTGATTATGGTGTGAAGATTGTGACTTCGCTTGATGAGTTGATGTTATTGATTATACTTGATGTATCAAGTTTCAAAATATAGAACCCGTCGTAGGTCATTCACTAATTCCCTAACCAAAATATAGCAATAAAGGTTTAAGTATGTTTTAACATATAATCACCTACATGTACAATTTACAAACCTGTTGAACAGAAAAGGTCATGTACATGAGGCACATACCTTACCTGTGCCTCAAGCCAAGCTTTTGCCAAAAAAGTGCGCCTCACCTACGCCTTGAGTCACATGAGGCTCGGCACACTTTTTAAAACCAAGAACCATTTAGCAAGGACAACTAAACTAAAGGAAATGAGACCTTCATCGTCTTTTGATCGAGTTATAAAACTCAACATGACCCAACTAATCATCCTATTAATCTCGTCGCCTTCTCAAAAAAACCTTTCCAGAAATTCCCTGGCTTCAATATCTTCATACGAGGCTTTATAAATAGCAAAATATTAAAGGATTCCCTTGCACTAACTTCACAAGAGGAAGTCTAGAGTACAAAAACAATTATAGCTTTTCTAAATAGTCCGATAGATAAGTATCATAACTAGAGAGATTACAAACCAAAAATCATTTGAGCAGCAACCAAAAAAAAAAAAAAAAAATTATCCTTGAAAAGCCAAGTCTATAAGCACAATAAATATAAAACTTCAACATCCATCCCAAGTTGCCGCAGGTATAGCTCTTGGCCCATTAAGAACCTGAAAACAAAACATAACACAAGTCTATTGGGAACTGGGATATTGAGATCACAATGAAGATCCACGGATGCCATGTGGAGTTCACGGACGCTCATTGAATGGTTATGTCCGTGGGGTGTTTTGACAGAGACATCAGTCCTCACGGATACCTAAGTACGGGTGGATGGGCCAGGGTATGGTTTAATATTTCTTTTTTCTTGAGGGCTTGTTTGGACATTATCAAAAACTTAAAGTTCAAGGGATGTTATGTAACTTGGAACCTTAATAAAAGAAAAATGAAGTGCTGAAGGTGGGATTTGAACTTGTCCCACCTGCAAATTGCGCAATTCAAGTTTTTGTTCCATTTATATACTTCTCTTTTTATTTATTAAATACTTTAAGGCTTGCAAATTGCTATAAAGGAGAATAAAGTATATGGAAATCAAGAACTTACTATTTGTCATGAAGATGGTTGCGATGACGTAGTAGGTTCATGAACCTTCTTATCACATTGGATCGAAATCCAATCCTTCATACAACTCATGATAGTTTGAACCTCTGCATACAAACCAGGAAGCCTTGCTACCAGCTTATACCGGTGGGATGTAGGCAACTTTTCCAATAATGCATTAATGCTCGAAACTGTGCAATTCAGATCTTCAGCTTGCTTACACACCGTTGCCATTGGTGCCTTGCCTTGCTTTATATTAGTCATGTCTGTTTCAGTAAATTCTTTCAACTTGTCTTGCAATTCTGTCGTAAGGTTCCGTACTGATATAACATTCTTCACAGCTCTGATCTCCTGCATGGTTTACATGGATCATATAATAAACACGAAACATATATTAAATGCTCTTCCTAGTGTAACACTTTACAAATTTAGCGCATAGGCTCTACTTGAATATGAACATTGGGTAATCAGACCTTTTATTATAATGTATGGAAGACAAATGTATACTTTTTTTTAACAAACCAGCTTTCGTATTGTAAACAACCAAGGCAAACCTCCTAACAAGTCGCTAGAAGGGAGGCCCGACCAACAAAGGTATACTTTATGGAGTAAGTACCTCATGTGAAATCATTGTAAAGGTGGCACCTGGAGAACTATTAAGCAAATAGTTTCCAACTTCAGTAGACATAGTTACTTGTGATTGCATTAGCTTCGCCTTCTTTCTACTTACTCTTGGTTGCATTAGCTCATCCGGAGTATAAGCTGGATAAATCTTTAAACTCTTTAAGTTGGCAAATGGAGAAGGTTGATGTGCGATTAGTTCTATGGATGATGATAGAAGCTGAAAACATACCAAAAATAATGCAATCTCATAATCGTATGTAAAGAAAGAATTAGCCTCAATAACTTTTTAATGTTTTTCGTAATCACGAAAGTATTTAAATTAACAGATGAAAATCCTTGTTAGAAGTGAATGATAACACTAAGGACCAATACCAACATACCTTGATGAGTTCCGAGTTAAGTGTAAGAAATTGGACATTACGAAGTTGTTGAAGCATAGAAACAATTTTATGAGCAGTTGCCTTTCCTTCAGATGAAGCACAGGAAATGCATATATCCACCTTCTCCAAAAGTAGGTCGTCGGCAGGAAGCTCCAAAGGATGAGAATAATCTTTATATTTCAAGGAGGAAAGCTTGGGTGCGGAAATCAGATGTATCCCAGAACAATCTTTTATAGCGAGATACTTGAGTTGAGGTGTATCCACATTGACGCCATAACAACGATCTTCAAGTGTTAGACTAGATAGTCCAGGATGACATATATTGAAACCATTTAGTCCCACCATCCTACACTCCCTTATGGTGAGATTCTTTAAGTTTGTAAAGTTGGAGAAAAACCCAACACGCTTGTCAGTACTATCATCAATTAATGTGACACGATGGAGATTCAGTGTTGTTAAAGCTTGTAGCTCCCAAGTAGGCGGGGTCATGTTGACATATTCGCGAATCCACCCGTGCAAAGTGAGATGCTTGAGAGACTGAGAACAAAAGAGGGAAACAGGGAACTCGGTCTTCTTATCAGGTAAGCAAGAAATATCCATTTGTTGGACATTATGGGAGGATGCATACTCCAAAATCTTTTTGACAAACACCTGGCTAACCTTTCCACGAAAATGGAGCTTGACAAAAGACACTTCTATTTGATTATTTCGGTTAGCCAGAACATGTTTAACAAACTTGGCGAACTGGAGCAACGTACGAAAATACGTACTTGATGAGAAATTGAGACAGCACAGTGAAGTCCAAGTATGTCTCCATCTAGATGACAAAGCACTTGTTTGGATTGCCTCTCTAATGTCAAGAAAAGAGAGAATTTTATGGATAAGATCATCTGGCAAGTTGCTTAGCCTATCGCCTTCTACATTCATTCTAATTTTACCATGTCTGGAATCCATTCTCTTTTAGCTCTACCTGTATAGAAATAAGAATTCACATATATATGTTGGAAACCATGCCTTCTTCAACTTAATCAAACACAAGTTCGGCTTAATATTCGTGTGCTTTTGATATCGATTTCTAACAATATATGCTCATCTATTTTTTATCCAGAAGCTGCAATTTGATTGCACACAACAGTTAGGGCATAGGACCGACTAAAAACTCAAGATACAAGTGGTTACGTAATTCAAATAATAGCTTTAAAAACAGTTTACTTTCGTGTTGGAACCGTATTATTTCTAATTTTGGTAACAAGAATAACAAATGGTGCCTTAAAACAATTAAAAACATTAGACTACAATGAAAAAAAGCCCAATAGTTAATGAAGAGCTCATGGCTGTCATCAAACCGTATAGCTAATTAGCTATGCAGGCAAGTTTCTTCCTCAATCATAAATAAAATTAAGATTATAGTTTTGAAAGTAAAACGACAACAGTTTACATACTAATAAACCAAAAAAAAAAAGCCCTAAATCTGGTAGAACCCTAATTTAGATGAAACATTAATCATGAAAGGCAACAAACAATTGATATGAAATGCTGCTACCTTTTAATATATCGATCCGTCAGCCTAGACGTCGTTTCTTTCTTTATTCCTCAAAACTGGAATCGAATCGAATCGAATCGATATCCTATTGAAACCGTCATCATTTGCTTCAAACCGATCCCTTTCTATGTATCTCTACAGTACAATCACTTCCTTTTAAACGCTCTATTCGCCAACCTATAAAAAAAGAGAGGGAAAAAACTCTGTTTTCGGTTTTCCCTCCAATTCCTTCTGAATCAATTTACCCCAAAATTACTTCCCTTTTTTCTTTTATTCTTCTTTTCATTTCTCTCAAAAATACCCAACAAATGAACCTAACACAAAGTTTGTGACTTCAGGTTTGGTTTAAATGGGTTAAGATCAATTTTAGGTCAAACTTGCCGACATGTTTAGTTAAACGGGTCGAGTTTGGATTAACATGACGAGTTGTTTGGTTGACCCGTTTAACCTATTTATGTCATGATCTAGTTTTTTGTCTGGTATTTTATACTATAATTATAATAACTTGAAAAATTGATATAATTTTTATACACATTTCTATTTTTCTTGTAAGGTTTTAATTTTAAAATAATATTAGAAGCCGAAAAAAATGGGTCAAATGGTTTGTTTTCGGGTCAACCCGCATAATTTCGAGTTGTCTTCGGGTTAGTCTAGGGTGTAAATCATGCGCAACGGCTCGAGAACTACTTGATCAGATCCGTAAAAAGCTCGACCGAGCCAAGCTCGAGCTTTTTATACAAAGACCGTTTAGGCTCGCGAACGTAAGCAAGTCCAAACAAATTTTATATTATTATTATTTTATATATATATATATATATATATATATATATATATATATAGTATACCTACTATTTAACATTGGCAAGTCGAGTTCGGGCCGAGCTTTGGTTCGTTTAAGCTATCAAAACGAGCTCGAGTTTAGCTTTTAACTCCTTTTAATTTGTTCAATAATTATTTCGAGATCGAGCCCTTGGGTTTTACTTTCGAGCCGAGTTCGAGCTCAAAGTATTAGGGTCGAACCAAGACGAGCTCGAGCCCAGTCAGGCTCGGGCCCGCCTCAGCGCGTTTACACCCCTAGGTTCGTCTAAAATTTTCTGATCCATGTTGGACCCGCAAAAACGACTCGTTTAACAACCCTATTAGATACCTTTTTTTTCTTACTTCTACTTTTCAAAAAAATAAATTAATAATAATAATAATAATAAACAACGAACTCTCCAATACAAGCAAAAAAAATTTCTTAACACTTTCGTTCTTTTCTTTGATTAAATAAACTCGGAAGCATGGCGTTATTTAGTTTTTGAACGTTTAAAAAAAATTAAATATCCTTTCTATGATTGGGATAATTCGACCCAACTCGTCCACCCTAGGCTGAAAGCAAAATTTCAAGCACCGAGATTTGAAATCAAAACCTATAAGGTCCTTAGCTCTAACTCAACACCAAGGTACAATTGGACTAGAAGCCCAACAGTCGTGGTTTTGACCATTTAAGTCCTTCAACTTCTGTTTCATTCATAATCGCCGTCCTTTTTAACCATTAAAATTTGTTTTGTTTTTATAATTAACATTGTTTTGTGATTTTCCAAAATTTGACTTCTTATAATTTTCATTTTATTTGAGCTCAACTTTTTATACCCAAACCGAGATTTGAAATTTAACTTATTTCTACGAATAGCATATGCCAAGTGAGATTAGAATTCATTTTGTTTTGAAACTTCTCAATGGGATCTCTTGAATACCCTTTTGGATTCGAGATCGTCTTTTTATGATATGCAAATTGATTTTTAGAAAGTTGGTCTGTTTTCTTAATTAGCACATTTTTTCTTAATTAGCATAATTTTGTTTTGTGATTCTTCAAAAATGAAATTCTTGAATATCATTTTGAATATGGAATCAACTTTTCATGCCCGTTCTTATCACTAAAACTCAACTCGTTTCTCAAATAATGAGAGAAAGTGAAAACTAAAAAAAAAAAAAAAGATGATACCTAATACTACAAGGGAAGAAAACAAAAATTTTAAAAGCACAAGACATATAATTGCATATGGCAGCTTGTGATTGACACTATCTTACGAGAAGTATCATATATCCGTCTTTGTTACTTGTTAGTTATATAATTTACTCTAAAAGGATACTAATGATTATTGGGAGTAACATCCATGAATACCCATACCCACTTTTAAATTAAGTTTTAACACCCGCTAAGTAATCAATACTTCAATTCCTAGCATGAACGTCTCAATGACAAAAACTTGAACCGAAACAAAAACTCGTCTCCAATCTATCATCTTCCACTTTTTAGCCTCCACAAACATTTAGCGAGGACAGCTAAACTAAGAGAGATGAGACAACCAATACCAAGATCATCATTGCCTTTTGATCAAGTTATGGAACTCAACGTGACCCGACTAATGTTCCTATTAATCTCGTCAACGCCCCAAAGAAACCTTTCCAGAAATTCCAAAGCTTCAATATCTTCATACGAGGCTTTAAAAATAGCAAAATAGTAGAGTATCCCTAGTACTGACTTCACAAGAGCGAGTGTTGAGTACAAAAACAATTAAAGCTTTTCAACATAGTTCGATAGATAAGTATCATAACTAGAGATCTTACAAACCAAAAATCATTTGAGTAACTGCAAAAAAAGCATATCCTTGAAAAAGCCAAGTCCATAAGCACAGTAAATATAAAACTTCACCATCCCAAGTTGTCGCGGGTATAACTGTTGGCCCATTAAGAACCTGAAAACAAAACAAAACACAAACATATTGCGATTTGGGATATTGAGACCGTAGTGAAGATTGACGGATGCCATATGGAGTTCACGGACGCCCGTTGAACAGCGGACCATAGGGACTTTTGAAAGAGACATCAGTCCTCACAAATCGCTACTTACAGGTGGGTGGGCCAGGATTGGGTTTAATATTCTTTTATTTTTTTTCTTATTTTATTTTGAAGCTATTAAAAATATGGTTAACATTTTTATAAAAAAATTATATAACTATTTTTAAATTTAGTAAACTTATAAACTTGGTTTAAAAAAGCGCGCCTCAGGCGTGAGGCACCCGAGGCTCCAAGAAAAACGTTTTTTTTTTTGTCAAAAAGCACCAGACTACATGAAGCACCGCCTCCAGCACTTGAGGCGCGCGCTACAGTAGCGCCTCAGCCCAAAAAACCCTTTAATATTGCATTCTTTGACCCACTACAGTAGTGCCTCGTCGTTTTTATGTTTTGAATATGCTTTTTAGTGTTCAATGGTGTTTTATAATCATGTTTTTGTGCTTATGATCGATTAACATGTAGAAAATGTCATATTGACATATATAAATATATTTTTATAATTTTTTAACACTAGACGCCTCACATACGTGAAGCTCTCGCCTCGCGCTTTAAGCCCCGCGCTTCGGATTTTGGACCCAAAACGAAGCGCTCTTTTTTAAACCAAGCTTATAAAATTATAAATGTTTTTAGTTTTTAGCTTTAATATTTAATAATATTGAGTTTTATATAAATGTTTATGATTTTTTAAGGATTATTATTACTTTCCGTCCACTGTCATAAGCTTTGGAAAGCTTAATACAAAGGTAGAAAACTTGAGGGCTTTTTTATAAAGTATCAAAAGTTCAAGGGATGTTATGTACTTCTCTTTGAACTTGCCCCACCTGCAAGTCAGGCAATTCAACTTTTTGTTGCATTTATATACTTCTCTTTTTATTTATCAAATATTTAAAGGTTTGCGAATTGCTATAAAGGAGAATGAACATATTCAGATACAAGTATATGGAAATCAAGAACTTACTATTTGTCATGAAGACGGTTGTGATGACGTAGCAGGTTCATTAACCATCTTATCACATTGGATCTTCAATAAATCCTTCTTATGGTTTATAATGGTTTGGACCTCTACAAGCAAACCAGAAAGCCTTGCTTGCAGCTTATCCAGATGGGATGTAGGCACCTTTTCCAATAATGCAATAATACTCGGATACACTAACATTGCGTCTTCCAGATCATCCAATTGCTTAAGCGCCGTTGCCATTGGTGCCTTGTCTTGCTCTATATCAGTCATGTAAGTTTCAGTATTTTTTTTCAACTTGTCTTGCAATTGTGACATAAGGTTCCGTGCTGATATAACATTCTTCACAGCTCTAATCTCCTACATGGTTTACATGGATCATATAATAAGCAGGAAACATATATTAAATGCTCTTCCTAGTATAAATTGACGGTTCACTTTACAAATTGACGGAACACTGGGTAATCAAAGCAATAAGTAGAATGTATGGAAGACAAAGGTAGTAAGTACCTCATGTGAAACCATTGTAAAGGTGGCACCTGGAGAACTATTAAGCAAATAGTTTCTAACTTCAGTAGACATAGTTACTTTTGATTGCATTAGCTTCGCCTTCTTTCTACTTACTCTTGGTTGCATTAGCTCATCCGGAGTATAAGCTGGATAAATCTTTAAACTCTTTAAGTTGGCAAATGGAGAAGGTTGTTGTGCGATTAGTTCTACGGATGAAGATAGAAGCTGAAAACATACCAAAAATAATGCAATTTAAAAATTATATGTAAAGAAAAATAAACCTTAATTGTACCAATAGTTTTTTTATTGTTTTTCGTAATCACTGGAGTATTTAAATTAACAGCTTGGTTTTAAAAAGTGAAAAGCCCACAAAAGTGACAATGTCTAAAACTAAGGCACGAAGCGCCAAAAGGGCACCGCTTTTCGTTCCCGAGGCGCAAATAATTATAGAACATTTTATATATTTCCTATAGGTTTCTAGAATCATTTACCCAATATTATAAGACAAGTAAGCTTTATATATGTTTTACTATGGAATTGCATACATGTACAGCATGAAAATCATGTTGTACAACAAGATAATGCACAATAATGCGAAAAATATATGTTGCGTGAGCCTCAGGGTTAATGTTTTGCCAAGAAATTGTGCCACTCGGGGGCTTGAGCCTTGTTGAGCTTTGAGGCTAGGAGCGCTTTTTAAACCAAGATTAACAGATGAAAAACTTTGTTAGATGTGAATGATAACACCAAGGACCAATATCAGCATACCTTGATCAGTTCTTCGTTAAGGGTAAGAAACTGGACACTACGAAGTTGTTGAAGCATAGAAACAATTTTATGAGCAGTTGCCTTTCCTTCAGATGAAGCACAGGAAATGCATATATCCACCTTCTCCAAAAGTAGAAGGTCGGCAGGAAGGTCGAAAGGATGAGGATAATCTTTATATTTCAAGGAGGAAAGCTTGGGTGCGGAAATCAGATGTATCTCAGAACAATATTTTATAGTGAGATTCTTGAGTTGAGGTGTATCCGCATTGACACCATTCCAAAGATCTTCAAGTGTTAGACTAGATAGTCCAGGATGACATATATTTAAACAATTCGGGCCCACCAGTCTACAGTCCCTTAAGGTGAGATTCTTTAAGTTTGTAAAGTTGGAGAAAAACCCAACACACTTGTCAGTACTATCATCATTTAATGTAACACGATGGAGATTCAGTGTTCTTAAAGCTTGTAGCTCCCAAGTAGGCGGGGTCATGTTGACATATTCGCGAATCCACCCGTACAAAGTGAGATGCTTGAGAGACTGAGAACAAAAGAGGGAAACAGGGAACTCGGTCTTCTTTTCAGGTAAGCAAGAAATATCCATTTGCTGGACATTATGGGAGGATGCATACTCCAAAATCTTTTTGACAAACACCTGGCTAACCTTTCCACGAAAATGGAGCTTGACAAAAGCCACTTCTATTTGATTATTTCGGTTAGCCAGAACATGTTTAACAAACTTGGCGAACTGGAGCAACGTACGAAAATACGTACTTGATGAGAAATTGAGACAGCGCAGTGAAGTCCAAGTATGTCTCCATCTAGATGACAAAACACTTGTTTGGATGGCCTCTCTAATGTCAAGAAAAGAGAGGATTTTATGGATAAGATCATCTGGCAAGTTGCTTAGCCTATCACCTTCTACATTCATTCTAATTTTAACATGCCTGGAATCCATCCTCTCTTAACTCTACCTTTATAGAAATAAAAATTCACACATGTGCTCGTCTCTCGGTTGCTTTTGTAGCTCTGTTTGTTAAACCACCAAGTTCATGTCATCTCTTTCGGATCCAGAAGCTGCAATTTGATTGCAGGCAACAGTTAGGTCACAGAACATACTAAACACTCAAGATACAAGTGGTTACATAATTCAACTAATAGCTTTAAAATGGTTTACTTTCTGCTTGGAACCATATTATTTCTAATTTTGGTAATAAGAATAACAAATGGTACCATACAACAATTAAAAGCATCGTTCACCGGAATTTTGTTATCATATTACCAAAGACAGTTCTTGATAGATACAATTACAGTAGTGAAAGAAATCAAGCAAAGACTATTAGAACAACAAAACAATCGACTATGGTTTGAAAATATTGCAATATTATTTGATTAGGTTATCAAAGTGTAACAAGCAGTAAACAATGAACAGATCGTGATTATTCCGTGTAGCTATGCAAGTTTCGTCATCAATCATAAATTAAACCAAAAAACCCTAAATCTGGTAGAACCCTAATTGCCATTTCTTAGCAGAAATTAGGTTGAACTGAACGTTAATCATCAAACGTTTTAGAATAAATGAAACATAGGTAGTACCTTTTGTTCGATCCGTCTTCCTCAAAACTGATCGAAGATCTCCTCTTCAAACCGTCATCATTTGCTGCCTTCAACCCAACCCTGTGGCTGTCTATATCTCTACAATCACTCCCTTTTACGCGCCAATGTATGGAAATAAGAGAGGGAAAATAACTCTATTTTCCCTCCTATTTTGCCCAAACTTCCTTTCCATTTTTTCATTCTTTTCAATTCTCTAAAAATAATAGTTTTTTTTTTTTTTTTTGGACGGCAAAACACTTTATATAAAATATAAAGAGCCAGCAAGCGGCTGGGAAACAAAACTCTAAAAATAATAGTCTTTTCAATTCTCTAAAGATAATAATTAGTGTTTTAGCACGGGAGGCGTGTGTTACGTTGAATTTTTGGTGAACTTTAATAATAGGTAACTGCTGTTTAGAAAAACTAATCTAAATAAACTTCTTTAAGCTCGTAATTGTCGGCGCATCGCGGCACGTGGTTACACCTTTGTGTTCTTGCAGGACCCTGTTTAAACTCTGTACATTTCGAAGTAGAAAGCTACAAAAATGAATATGATATCGGTGCCAATATTAATATTGTACTGGTTCGGTTCACGACAAAATAAAAATATCACTATATAGTACCGAACCGGTACTTGATACTATAATTCTATTTTCAATGGGTTTTTTGAGAAAACTTAAAAACAGACACAATATCAATACTGATATTAAGATAATATTAGCTCGGTTCTCTATGATAAAGAAAAATATCACTATACCAATAGCGAAAGTATCGTTCCAGTACGAGTATCCGGTACCAAATTTTTATCCTTGAAAGGGAAAAAATAGAAACAGGCCCGGTACGAAATTAAAAAAAAAAAAGACTTTTACAAAAAAAAAAAAAAGTAAAGAAATAAAAATAATAGTATATGTTAGCAAATTAGGATTGGGATAATTCAACCCAACTTGTCCACCCTAAGCTAAAAGCAAAACTTCAAGCATCGAGATTCGAAATCAAAACCTATAAGGTCCCGATCATTATCTCAACACCATGGTACCATTTGACTAAAGGCCCAACAATCAATGTTAGTTTTAACCATTGAAGTCATTCAACTTTCGTTTCATTTAAAATCGTCATCCCTTTTTAACCGTATAAATTTTCGGGGTGTTGCAAAGATTTTGGTTTTTGAAAATTTGACTTTTTTTTATAATTAACATTGTTTTGTGATTTTTCAAAATTTGACTTGTTTTGATAATTACTTTTATAATTATCATTTCATTTGAGATCAACTTTTTATACCAACATTTTTTAGAGTAGTCGGAGTGGAGGCGTGGGAGATGGCGTGGAAGGGGTTTTGGGGCGAGAACACCACCGCCACCCTGGCGTGGAGAGGGCAAGAAGGAGGGGCAGGGGCAGACTCCTTGGCGTGGGGTGATGGTGATGTGGCACCATTTGATTGGCCAGTTTTTTTTATTTTTTTATTTTTTTTTTAACTTTAACACAATATAATATTATTTGTTCTCCCCCTTTTCCCCCTTCCACTCCTCACAATTCCCCCCCCCCCCCCCCACATAGATCCCACAAATGCCACATGACACTTCATCCCCCTCTTTCCCCCTACCACTCCGAGTAGTCTTAGTGATACCTTATGTAATAAGGGATAAAATGTTTTCCACTTTTGAGTATTTTAAAATACCATGTGAAATGCATTATATATAATATAGATTAAGCATTTACCAATGTTTTTCAGATTCAGACCTGACCGACGGAACCGGGAACCGGTGGTTGGACCGGCGAACCGATGGTCGGACTGGGAAACCAGCCGATCGGATCGGGCAAAAAGTGGGTTGTACTGGGAATTTTATATTTTTGTTGGATTTTTTTTAATGTTTTAACGGCTCGTTGGACCGGTTTGACGTAGGGCTATTCAAATCGCAATCACTTTTTACACGAGATTTGTAAACCAACCACTTTTACATGAATTATATATATCTATTAAAGAAGGGACACTTCTACGATGTCCCTCCATAGTAAATTACTAATAAGCCCTTCAGCCCTTTTTCAATTGTAATATATGCAGCAGTCGTCAGCCCTCATTCAAATTGGTAATATATGCATCTCATTTATTTGCTAAAAAGCCCTATTTCAACTTGATAATAATATAGGCAACTAAATTCATACGTGTTCCCTTCTACTTTTAAGTTAACTTTATTTTCTGCCACTAATTTTTAGGTTAACTTTATTTTCTTTTAATTTGACCACTAATATTTGACCACCAAACTTTTAGCTTTTACGATTTAAAACTCTGGCCACTAACTTTTAGCTTAACTTTATTTTCTTCTAATTTGACCATCAAACTTTTAGCTTTTAGGATTTAAAACTTTGACCACCAAACTTTTAGCTTTTAGGATTTCAAACTTTGACCACCAAACTTTGGGTACTAACTTTCTTATTAACTTATGTACTTTATTTTCTTCCAATTTGACCATCAAACTTTGACCGCCAAACTTTTAGCTTTTAGATTTCAAACTTTGACCATCCGGCTTTGGCCACTAACTTTCTTATTAACTTATGTATTTTCTTTTCTTCCAAATTGACCATCAAAGTTTGGTGGCCAAACTTTTAGCTTTTAGCCGCGAGTATTTTTTTGAAGCCCACGCGAGAATAACAGTCACTTAATATTATATTTTATGTTCACAAAACCCTCCACGCAACATGATCTCCCACAGCGACGTGCGATCTTTAACGTCTACCGAACCTTCAACGTAATATGAGCTCCCGCCGCAAAGCGCGGGGTGATAGAATCCTAGTTTTAATTCAAAAAAGAAAAAAATATATAAAAAATTGTTAAGCAGCAGTTGTAGGATTAGTTTAGTGAGGAAAACGTTAGGGCAATGGATGATGGGCATCAAATCCAAGAGATCAAAGGTAAATTTATCCATCTTTAATGAGTGATGAATGAATTTGGACATATTACAAACAACATACTACTTTTGGTTCTTTGATTCCAATTATAGTTCCGCTAGGATGTTAATTTGGCTACATCAAAAAAAAAAAAAAAAAAAAAAAAAAGACGGGATGGGATGGGATGGGATTGTGAGTGTAATTTGGAAGTTCATTTATGGCTAAAATCCGAGTTTGAGCGTTAGGTTGTTGTTATGGGTGACATTGATAGATTGCAGGACAAGTGTTTGATGAAAATCCCCACCCACCCGCTTACTTTTTGCCTGCTTTCTGGAGTAACTATTTGTTCTCTTCCATGCTGTTGTTACACAAATACTTACATTAGATATTGGTGAGAAGCCTTAATAATAATGATATCTATGCTTACAGATCATTCTCCTGGTAAATATTCAATGGAACCTCTAAGCACATGTAGTAATTAATCCCTCAAGCAAGCCCCAAATACAAACTTGTCCTAGGGTTTAGGAGAGCTGACCATTGCCTGTTTTCAAGTCTTTAGTAATAAAGGATGTCTTCAATGTGATATTTTGGAACCTAGATCTATTCTTAACCCATAAGAAAGAGAGTGCCTTGCTTGATGTCTTCAAACATGTTTTGAATGTGTATGTTTTTACCCCTAAATATATCTTGTCGTTTCTTTTGATATATAATACTCAAATTGAAACTAAGAAGATGGCTGACATAAATTTTGTTTTTAATGGGCTGTAGAGTAGCCCAATGATCTTCCAAGTTCCAACATTAACAAGTCCTTCGAGATTAAACGTTACCCCCTGATGCGGGCTGCGGCTGTAGAAGTTTATGTGCTGAAAAAGGTTTTGAAGTTGATCCAACTGTTGGGTTTGGACTGGAATTGTAGGTTGTTCTTTCCATTAAAGCGACCATGGGTTTGGTTCCGTGTCACAACTGTTTGCAATTGATGCCTTTTTGTTTGCTGTTATTTTAAAAAAGTCCCAGGAAAGTGTAGCATAAGATCCCCCTGTTGGATTTCCTCCTGTGCTCCTTAGTTTTGAATGTATCTCTAAATCGTCTTTACATGTTTCATGTTGGATTTCCACTATTGTCTTCCAATTTCCCTCAACTGATTTATTTAACACGACTGATTTGTATCATTTACCTCTTTCGTAGCACTTCATCCATAAAGAACATAATCCGATCATTTCTTTCTCTCAGGAGAAGTTTGGGGAAGTCCCTCAGCCTGGTCATGTGAGATACCAGTTATATTTTGGTCAAAATTCATCAATGGGTTTGGGGACTATGGAAGATGGTGTGCGTTATTCTGCATTTACTACTTCCCTATGAGGTATGTGTAATGCAGGACTACAAAGATGAAGCATGACATTTTGCACAGCATAAAACTATTGAGGAATCACATTCCAACTAAGAGGCCTCTGTGTCATGAAATGTGGTTGTGTTAGGATTCAGGTGTTCTTGTGGGCTCATTTATACGTTGAAAGCCTTGTACCTTCCTATTTTCACAAAAGATTGAATAGAAAGGGGGGGGGGGGATGAGTACCATAAGAGTCAATATTATGAAACTTAATTAGAATATTATAACCGTTATATTTTTTATTATAAGTTGAAATCAGGCTTTCGGTAACTGCAAACAATTTCCGGTGATGGCAATGGGGCACGTGAGAGTTAAAGAACATATGCTTGTCATTTATGTTTCTGTTTTTATTTTTAAGTTTACACATGGTGGGTTTACATTTAAAAATAAAATGTATCAGGATTTTTCATGGGTTGAAGCTTTTTATAGGTTTATGCTTGCTGTTATTGAGTTTAAAGTCAAAATTTGTTTTTGTTTCTCTTGATTCTTGATGTGTTTTTTGTTACTTTATGATGGTGGTGGCAGTTGATGGTGCTGGTGGCTAACGGCGGCCATGAGTTAGAAGTTGCCGAAGGTGGTGTAGGTTAGTAGTGGCTGACAGTCAGTAGGTGGTTTTGTTGTTTGTTGGTAGGTGGTGGTGTCTGTTTTACTCTTAAATGGGGACATTGGGTTATTTTTTCGGACGACCGTTGCCCACCATATGGACCCGTTCTAATCTGCAGTAATAATCTTGTCCTTCTCAAATATAACCCTGGTGAGTTTTCAGTTTGCTGAAAACATGTTATTTCATTTAAGAGTAAACAAGTACTTTGAATCCATCAACAGGTAATCAGTTTAAAGTAAGCAATCGCAAAATTGTTCATGGAAAAATAAATTATTTAATACTAAGATATGCAGATAACGTAAACAGTTTTCTTCATTCAATCCAAAGTGCCTTATTTATTTCTTAAGTATGCAATAAGCAAATAGGCTGTTTAAGAAGGTGTTTGGGATTCTTATGTTATGGGATTGCTGAATTGCAAGCAAGTTTTTTTTGATAAAAATCCAACTATTTACTTAACTAGTATAACTATGTCTTGATAAAATTGTATATGACTGTCTGATAAATTTCTTTCCTTTTCTTTCATTAGATTAATTGCCTTGGGTTTTATTGTGCCTTAGCTGTTACTTGTATGATTCGATATCAATCTAAAATGCAAACAACAAATTAGCAATGAGCATGATGGTTTGGATTACTTGTTTTGTCTTCCAGTTCTAGTTCAGAGCACAATGACGATGAAAGATACTTCAGATTTGGTGTCACTGCAAATAGCCAATTAAAATGTTGGTGATGACATTGCGTGGTTTGTAAGTATTTCGTTCTCTTCCATGTTGAGAAATAGTTGGATGAAAATTATTCACATGATTTTGATTATTTATAGATTACACAATGAATTATTGAGAAGCCACAATATCTGGGCTCGTACATTGGATTTGCAACTGGCACTCTTGGTAAATATGCATACGTAATAAATTTAATGGTAATATATGTATATATATGTGCGTGCGTGTGTGTGTATATATAACTAAGCCGTTGATTTGACAGTAAAAACTTACGTAACCATGATTTGTCTTTAAGTGGGTGGCATTTACCATACTATCTAATAAATTCATCATCAAAAGAAATATCTCATCCATCACCTACCTTTCCCCTTTCGGGACCCAATTCGCCAAATCTAGGGTTTCAATGGCACATCCTTTACATGAAGTCGAAGAGGAGATACTTATAAGATTGAATGTGAGGGATCTCATCCGTTGCAAGAGTGTATGCAAGTCTTGGAGATCTTTGATAATGGATCCACGTTTCATTAAAGCCCATCTCAACCGTGATTATGACAATGATCGCAAAAATGAAAGAATTGGAGGCCGGAGAATTACTATGTCTAAAGAAACTGATTACCTTGCGTGTCAAAAGTATGATACTGATTACAACTTCTTTGATCTCAATGACCGCTATCTACTCGGCTCTGCTAATGGTTTGGTTTGTGTCTCCCCTTCACCTACTAAAATTCTAGTAATTAATCCTTCAACTAGGGAGGTGAAGAAAGTAACCAACCCCCAAATTATTGAAACCGATTCTTTGTGTTGGGGTTTTGGTTATGAATCATCGACCGATGATTATAAAATTGTCTTAGGGTTCAAGAAAGGTCGGTATCATACCTGTTTTCAAGCATTTAGTTTGAGATCTAACGTTTGGAAGGTTATCGGGGAGGTGCATTATACAGTTTATACTGTTACTAGTAGAGTCGGTATCTTATGCAATGAAGCACTTCATTGGTTGGCATATGATACCTTATCAAAAACGCAAATGGTAATTCTTTCATTACATATTTCGGATGAGAAGTTTTCGGAAGTCCCCAAATATGTAAACTCTACAATGCGTTTGGGAACTATGGAAGAGCGTTTATGTTTATTCCAACATCTAATATATATCCGAACAGTATGGGTAATGAAGGAATACAATAATAAGCAGTCCTGGGAAATGTTTGGGTGGGAACGTGAGATCAAGTATGAGGTTGTGCACAACATAAAACTATTGGAGAATTGCATTCCAAATAAGTGGCCCTTGTGTGATGATACTTGCTCTAGTAAATACTGGTTATGCAAGAATCCGGTGTTCTTCGGAACGCCGGTCTATGTGGAAAGTCTTGTATCTCCTCATTTTCACAAGAAGCCGCAGACAAAAAGACAAGCCACAAGTACCATGCAGAGTCCTAAGGTGAGTTCTCATTGTGATTATTGTTTTTTGCTCCCTATTGAGAATGCATAATATATAATCACACAAGACTTTCATCTTTATAAAATTAAGGCTTTTTGGTCTTTGGATCTTTAAATGCAATCATGAATCATCATTGTTAAGTGGAACATCGAAGTAGGGCTGCCAACAAGTTGGTCAAGCTTGAGTTTACAGGCTTGAATCTTATTGCTAAGTGACTTTTTTTCCCAATGATATCAGTAGATCTTTACATCCCCTAGGTTAGTTTTGTTTCCCTCCAATATAAAGTTACAATGAGATAGGATTGCAGGAAGCCTAGAAAAACACTCACACTTCCAAATGATCATTGAAAGTTCACTCCAAGGTGATGCGTAACTATATAACCTTGGTTTTAGAAGGCGCTTGGCCGAGGAACTTAGGCTACCAAAACTGATGTGTGAGGTACACGATGCGCCCGATATTAAAAATACTTATAAATTAAATATACATGAAAATTTAATAAGAATTCACAAAACAATACATTGCAAATTAAAAAAAAAATCATTCCACAAAATTAATAATAAAAACCTTTGTTAATTAGCAATTAGAATCATCCACTTATTTGAGATTTACATAAGCCCAAAGGAACTTTCATTCATTTCTTGTATTTCTATTCTTAACAGTTGTAAAACATTATTTTCTATTTAGTTTACTATGAAATTTGGTACTCACTTGGTTCAGTTTTCAGGTCAAGGCAAATAGGTATGTTGTAGCATTGCATGCCATTCCGAGTGCCTGTGAAAATGCCAATGCCAGTACCAGTTCAAGTGCCTGTATATGATGGTGTGGTAGTGGACAGAGCTTTGCCATGTCAGTGTTCCTTGTTTTAAGATTTTGATTAGAAACCCACACCTTTGGTTTTAAGTGTTTTGTGTTTGTAAGTTTTCAAATTGTGTTCTAAAGATTGTTACTTTGTTGGAGTCTTACCTGTTTTGCTAGATTGCGTCAAATGTGCTTTTAAAGGTTGTGACTTTGTTGGGTGTTTCTCGCGTGTTTGTTTGATGGTATACTTTCTTGAGTTTATAAGGTGTAAAGATGCAAACCTGTGAACTAATCCTGGAAAAACGGGCGGGTGGTTTAAAGGTAACTTGTCAAACCAGGTTTGGATTTTAACAATTGTTTAGAAAGATCAATTTGGTTTGGGTCAAAACAGACTAAGAAATTTTGATTGTTTTATTTGATGGTATATTTTCTTGAGTTTATATGGTGTAAAGATGCAAACCTATATATAAATTTAGATATATTACTTCACTATATTCTACAATATACATATATGAGAAATCTATACAAATGTATGCACATGAGTTTGTGGGCTCATTTGATAATTATTAATTTATTACTAATAATACTTGGGAAAGCTTCTATGATCGTTCATCAAGTTGTTCTTGCAGTTCTTCTATAATCCTGTTGAGTTTTTCATTTTCTTCTTGAAGCAACTGAAACTGACATAATATACTTGTTATCTGCGCTTCAATAGCTTCATCACTCAGCTCATAAACGCTTTCAACAACCCTCAAAACCCGCCACAAGCTCACCACAACAATCAACCCGACTCCAACCCGTTCCAACAAAATTTCAGACAGCAATGCGCCAATCAAAACCACGCCATCAGCGACCAATCCAGGGCGCTTGAAAAACGAACTCCCACACCCAACTACTAATGCCAAGCTTTTGGTAGCAAGAATAACCAAGATTCCAATTCCTATCCAATGGTACCAAAGATCTACCTTCTTGCTAATTCTCTTGCTTGCGGGACAAGAAGCAATGGTTTTTGAGAGTTCAAGAACTACCATAACAAGATCAACGACGAGCAACACAATGGCGATAATATGAACCGGGGTTGATTCTAGGAAACCTGTTAAGTGGTTTCTCCAAGGAGGTTTGTTGTTGGAAGTCTGTTTGGTTGAACCTGAGAAGAATTCCCATTTTTGGCGTCTTTTGCAAGACTTGGTTAGATTTTGGATGGATATGTTGATCGATTCGGATAATATTACTGCAGCCGCGGGCGGTTGCGGTTGGTGGTGTTGGATTTGAGATGAATCCATGGGTGGAAATATGTGTGTGACAATGGGGGTAAAATGGTAGGAGGTTAAGGTTGTTATTTGTATGGAAAGGTTGATATTATGTTTAGCTTTTAAGCCTTGATTTACTGGGTAATGAGATTGGCCTTTGAAGTCAAGTTGATATCTTGTTGTCATGGACTCTTGGATGATAATCACATCTACTAACTCTTCTAACATCTTCAATCATTCTTTGTTTATTCAAACTTGTAAAATAGCTTTATTAAAATTTTATTTTATATTATACTTTTACTTTATGAGATTTATTGTCACATGTTTACGACTCTTCGGTCTTGCATTAAATTTAAATATCAGGGGCATAAGCGAGCCGAATTTGAATGAGATCGAGACTAAATTAAAGATCGTTTAATACATAAGCTATTGCCTCTATTTTTTTTTTTTGAACGGCTAGTTTTTTACCACCATGGGATTTGAACATTACACCATTTGAAAAGGTAAAGCCTTATCCACACCTTAATACCATCATGACAAAGGGCCTTTGGTGAGTTGAAAAACTATTAACAAGCTTTATTGCTTTAGAGTTTAGACATCATGAAGGTTTGAACAAGCCAAGCTCAAACTATCTCAAAACAAAATGAGCCCAACAGGCAAACGGCCCAAACTCAAACTTAGGCCAATTTGAGTTCAATTGTGTTGTTTATGCATCTTGTTCATACTAACTTGTGTGAGTATATTTACGTTATGATAGCTATTGAAAAATAATAAAATAATTTTATTAAATCAAATAATAGAATAAATTGCTTATATATCTAATTTATACCTAATACCATATGTGTTGTGGTAAATGTCAAATGTAAAAAAACGTGCCATGCTAATGTAGGAGAATTTTCACAATACCATCTATCTATATCTATCTATCTATCTATACATATAATAAACCAAAGCCATTTTAATGACATGTCACTTAAAGAGGCATTCTCTTCATTGAGTGTGTCATGTGTCATCCCATGTGGCATTGAGATATTTTAGGAAAAAAATAATTTAAAAACAAAATTGGATTTTTCACCCTCATGCTTTCTCCCATAATTTTTAAACGTTAATATATTTAATATACGAGATTTTTTAAAGAAAAAAATTACACCAAATTAACGAGCGTTTTATTATCTTTCCAACGAGTACCATAGTGCTATATAAAAAACGGAGAATTATTTTTTGTGGGGTTTTGTTCATACAGGAAAAAAAACACAAAGTGTTCAGGTAAATCATTATTCATGTATCGGCAAGTCACTAATTATGTTCAAATCAGTAAATATGAATTTTTTTTCAACTAGAGCCGAATAGGTTAATAGAGTTATACGTTGTTTTAAGTTAGGTATCAATATTAGTATGTTAGTTGTACATTTGTTTAGTCTTTAGGATAGATGTTAATATTAAAGTTACATTAAAGTTCTACATTCTTTTAGGTTAGATGTTAGCATTGGAGTTATACATTGTTAATTTGTTTTAGGTTAGATATTAATATTAAAGTTATACATCAGTCTATTTCATATGTAAAATTGATGTATCATATTAAATTTCTCAACCCGGGACGCTCCCGAGGATAATCTAGTGTGTTATATATTATTATTTAGCATTTTCAAAATAAATAAATGAACAAAACCACCACTACCCAATGCCTGTGATCCACGGTGAGACCACGTATTCATGCCACGCTCTAGTGGCTTACCCGTTGCCCCAAGTGACAACATGTCCACTGGTTGCACATTTGCACGCCCCCTTCAAATGTCACAACACTTAGGTGGTGTTTGTTTTTGTAACAACCGGAAAATTATGACGTCATAATTAGCTGGATTAGGCTAATTAATAATAATTAATAACTATAACAATTGGGCCACTTATGGGCCCAATAACTACCCGCATAGTAAATCCGGCCCAATAAACCCTTTTCATATGGGCCGAAGGGAAATAGAGCCCGATCAGTTAATTGGGCCTAATTAGTAACCCGGTAAAGATTAAGTGGGCTTATTGGTAGCCGTTTATGAGGCCCGATAATCTAGAGCTTGATAGAATTATACAAGCCCAATAATTATTCTAAGTAAACAAAGGCCCAACCATTAAGCAATACCAAACCCGATATAGTTAGGGAGTGGACCAAAGATTAAGTTAAGCCCAAACTCAAGCCCAATAATCCCAATAATACTCGGCTCCTTCTTGAAGAGGTAAGTGGCCGCCACTTTTGATAGAATCTTCTATCAAATCCTCCTTGATTCACCATGACACTCCATTACACCATATGCTTCCACCTCATGTCACCTACAACCTAGACCTTCTTATCACATGCATGGTATCTTGCCTATATAAGAAAAACCATCGGCCATTATACCAAGCTTTAATACCCTCCATCAAACCTTGAAACCACTCTTATCTAAACATGCAAACCACCTCTAGACTACTAAAACCAATCGGCAACTATGCAATCCTCTCCAACCTATCTTATTAACCTTCCACATCTACTCTTTAAAGCCTAATAAACCTCTCATTCCAACAAAAACCCAACCAAACTCAATCCAAAAGTAATCGGCCACCATTATAATCAACCAAGAGATTGTGAATCAAGTTGTTTTCTTGAGTAAGTTGAGTCTAGAGTTCCATAAGGTCGTGTGCCAAGCTGTAATGGCCAGCTTTTAGTTAGATCTTATGCCTAAGCTGTAATGGCCAGCTATACGTATGATTATTTATATATATATGTGATATAACTTGATTTGTGTTGAAACAGGAAACCGTGGGAAATAGAACTCTTGCTTTGAACGAATCTATAGACTCGGAAGTGATAAACGTGAGTGCATGTACCCCTATGTTTAAAATGATTTTGGGGTGAATGCATGTTAGTTTTTACGTGTGATTTGGTAAAATATTGGTTCATGATCATGAAAGAGTTAATAGAATCGGTCGAATAGAAATCACGTAGAATGGATCCATTCGGTATCAAAGGGATGTATTTTTCTAAACCAAGTAGAGGTTTGGAACCACACTAAGCATTTGTATGGTGCTCCATCGTTAAATATATCCCACCTTAGAATGACCGAACCATATGAGAATTGTTGATATTGTTTATAAACGAGTCTAAATCTGGCATCACTCACTAGCTTTGTGGCTAACGTATTTTTAACATGCATTTCAGGTTGATTAGATTATGGGAACCCGAGCTCAAAACGCGCAAGTTCAAGTCTTAATAGTAGTCAAGAAAAAACCGGCTCTTGGGCCGGATATTAAATAAATGGGCTTCGGCCCATATGTGTAATAATTAGTAATGTTTGAAAACTATGTTTTAAAGTCTTAATGGGCTTCGGCCCAAGTAACAAGAACTCGGAAAAACTTAAACGGGCTAGGCCCGGTTGGTATGTAAGGGGGCACGGCCCAATGTTGGTATGGTATTGGGCTCGGCCCATGTTAAATAAATAAAGGAATGTTTTATAAAGAATTATTAGAATAAATAAATTGGTAATTAATATACGTGTCACGATTACCAATCCGTAATGACTCGTTAAGTTTCGGGTCGTTACAGGTTGGTATCAGAGCTCGGGTTCGGGAATAGTGGGGAGTTTATAGAACTAACTTAATAATATTTGTTGTAATTATTTGTAATAGAATGACTCGAGGGGAAGAGATAAACCAAGAAGGACAAGACAATCGGGGAAAAGCCCCCATGGAATATGAAGAAGGAGAAATTAGGAACGAAGAAGTTGTTGAAGATAACGACAATTTACGCTTCCCCGATATCGAAGCGCTTGTAAACGAAATCCCGGGTCTAACATGGGGAAATAACGGGGTGGAGTTAAACTTAGGAGGGGTTGGCGTTATCGGTCCTCTCCCCGAGCCGATCCTCACTAACTCCGAACCCATCCCATTTATACCCGAGATGCCGTTCTACGGGCCTTCTCCTTACTATTACTCGAACTCGCCATTCCAAGACTTCACCAACGCATCAAGCAATTTATCCATGGAAGGATCGAGTAATCTAGGCCCATACCCCTCGCCGTTTGGAAACCCGTACCCCACGGCCCACCAAGGCCCGTACCCCACGGCCCCGTACCCAATGGTACCCCCTACGCCCGTGGTCGATCCATATTACGAAGCCGCCATGTTCAATCATAATAATATTCCCTTTCCACCAAATGAATTTGTGTCAAGAAAGGATTATTTGGAACTTGTGGAAAATTATTACCGAATGAAGACGCAACGTGACCAAGCACTAAACACGGCGGAAGACCTAAGGAGGTTGATCAAACGATTCGGGCATCAATCTCGACAATTGATTGACGAGTCGAAATATCCACTTCCTTAGAAGGGATCGAAGGAGGGTATGGCGAGGGAGGGGTGAGAGTAGTGGTAAGGTTTAAATAAATGGTTTGGTGTGTATGTGTGAAGTTGGTAGTTTTAAATCTTTGTGGTGATGTTATGTGTGGTATTTTAGTTGTGTAGTTATGATGGTGGTATGTTTAAAAATGGTGATGGAAGTATGTAACATCCAAAATTTTGATTATAAAATAGTTACATTGGATGTTTAATTTAGTGTAAAAATGAGATCATGGTATGAATCAAAAAGTAATATGAGATATGACTATATAAAATTCAATACTAAAATGATAAGCTAAAGTATATATGGCACCAATTAGTAAGCGCAAATTTTAAAAGAATTTGGGTAACGTAGTATTAATTTGTTATGACGACAATACTAATCTAGATAAAATGTATTATTATAGAAAAATGCCGCGAAGATCCGAGAGAGGCAAAGAAACCGAGATACCAAAAAGAAATAACGCTTCTTCATCCAAGCAAACCACGGCCGAGGAACCGTTGACCGAAGAAACCCCGGTAACCCCGGACACTAGCGAACTAGAAGAGAAAATGAGGAAGTTAGTCCTAGAAAGTTTGCAAGATTCCATTCCCACCCTTATAAGTATGATAGAAAAGTCACCTGGTTCGAGGACTTTAGAGAAAAATCCGGAAAATGTAGTAGTAAATATAGAAGATGAACAATTAAGGTCTCGATCTTGTGACTATAAAACCTTCATGGCTTGTAAGCCAGAACTCTTTGACGGCAGCACGGGAGCTGCCGGAGCCCTTCGTTGGCTTGAAGAGATGGAGGCCAGTTTAGAAATAAGTAATTGTGCTCCTAGAGACCAAGTTAAGTTTGCTACTCACTCCTTACGAGCGGAGGCACTAAACTGGTGGAATATGATTCGACAGGTTAGAGGTAGAGAAGTAGTAGCCAATATGACTTGGATAGAATTTCGAACCCTCTTGACTGAAAAATATTGTCCCATGAATGAAATTGAAAAGATGGAAATGGAATTTCTAGGACTCGAGATGAAAAGTCTAGACTGTGTTGGCTATATAAACCGTTTCAATCAACTTGCTCGATTAGTACCTCACCAAGTCATCCCCGAACCAAAAAGAATTAGTAGGTTCATTTGGGGATTAATCCCTCAAATTCAAGGAATTGTTAGAGGAGCCAAACCGACTAAGTATGACACTGCTTGTGAATTAGCTCTAAGCTTGACCGATGATATAGTTAGACACAAGGAAAGAGATAAAGTGTCAGTAGGGAGTAAAAGGGGATGGAATGAAACCTTTAGGTCCACCAATTATAATACATCAGGAAAGAGCCAAGAAACCCCTAAAGAACAGGAAAATCCAGGAAAGAGACCCTATCGAGGAAATAACCCCTACTGTTCCATGTGTAAGTACTATCATGTCGGTGAATGCAAGCAGAAATGTAATACTTGTGGTCGGTACCATTTTGGTGAGTGTAGAGGAGCCCATTGTCAAAAGTGCAAGAAGATAGGACATGTTACGGCTGAATGTCGATACACTCCAGATCGTCCACGAGTCTGTTACGAGTGTAAGGAACCGGGACATTACAAGAACGAATGTCCAAAACTCAAGAATCAGCCCAAGAAAGACCAAGCCAGGGGAAGAGCATTTGTAATTAATGCTGCAGAAGCGCGTGACGAACCGGACTTAGTCACGGGTATGTTCTATATCAATCAATTACCTGTTTATGTTTTGTTCGATACAGGTGCAAACCTTAGTTTTATCTCTAAAAGGTTAGTCGAAAAGATAAATATTCTCCCCGAACCAATGACTCAAACCTACGAAATAGAAATAGCTGATGGTAAGATTTTGCAAGCCAATGAAGTCTTTAAAAATTTAACTTTAATTATGGAAGAACAAGAGTTTAAAATAAACTTAATACCCATGAGTCTAGGAGAATTTGATGTAATTATAGGAATGGATTGGCTAGCCGCAAACCAAGCAGAGATAGTCTGTAAAGAAAAACTTGTGAAAATTCCCTTAACCCATCAAGAAACTTTAGTAGTCCAGGGAGAAAAACCAAGAGGTATCTTAAGCTTAATCTCTAGCGCAAAAATGATGAAGTACTTAAAAAAGGGACATCAACTCTTTTTAATCCATGTGAATTTAGGAAATGAGGAAAAAGAAGCAGAGATTAATGAAATTAAGGTAGTGTCGGAATACAAAGATGTATTTCCAAACGAACTCCCTGGGTTACCACCATTCCGACAGGTGGAATTTGAAATTAACCTAGTTCCTGGAGCCGCACCAGTTGCCAGAGCTCCATATAGGTTAGCCACCACCGAAATGAAGGAACTCACGAACCAATTAGAAGAATTGATAGAAAGAGGTTTTATAAGGCCAAGTACCTCCCCTTGGGGAGCACCAGTACTTTTTGTCAAAAAGAAGGACGGTTCTATGAGGATGTGTATAGACTACAGGGAATTAAATAAGTTGACCATCAAAAATAGGTACCCATTACCTAGAATAGATGACCTGTTTGACCAATTAAACGGAGCGAAATACTTTTCAAAAATCGATCTTAGGTCTGGATATCACCAATTGAAGATAAGAGATGAGGATGTTCCAAAAACTGCTTTTAGAACTAGGTATGGACACTATGAATTCCTAGTTATGCCATTTGGTCTAACCAATGCCCCTGCCGTTTTCATGGACCTAATGAATAGGATTTGTCGACCCTATTTGGATAAGTGTGTGATTGTATTTTTGGATGATATTTTGATTTATTCAAAAACTGAAAGTGAACATGAAAAGCACTTAAGAGAAATCCTAGAGACTTTAAGAAATGAAAAACTGTACGCCAAGTTTTCAAAATGTGAATTTTGGGTAAGAGAAATTAAGTTTTTAGGACATGTAATCAACGATCAGGGAATTCAGGTAGACCCAACTAAGATAGAGGCAATACAGATGTGGGATGCTCCTAAAAACCCAAGTGAGATTCGACAATTTTTAGGGCTAGCTGGATATTACAGGCGATTTATAGAAAACTTTGCTAGACTAGCCTTACCACTCACCACCTTGACTAGGAAAAATTCTAAGTTTGAGTGGAAAGAAAAACAAGAAAAAGCTTTTCAAGAACTTAAGGAAAGATTGTGTAAAGCCCCTGTGTTGACATTACCAGTAGAAGGAAAAGCTTTTACTGTGTATTGCGACGCATCTCAACAAGGGTTAGGATGTGTACTAATGCAGGAAGATCAGGTTATAGCATATGCTTCTCGACAGTTAAAAAGACATGAACAGAATTATGCTACGCATGATTTAGAGTTAGGAGCTATTATATTTGCTTTAAAAATTTGGAGGCACTATTTATATGGAACCAAGTGCACCGTCTACACTGACCATAAGGGTCTCCAACATATTTTTGATCAAAAGCTACTAAACATGCGTCAGAGGAGATGGATAGAGGTTCTAAGTGACTATGATTGTGATATTAAATATCACCCAGGAAAGGCCAATATAGTAGCAGATGCCTTGAGCCGAAAAGAAAGACCCTTAAGAGATAGAGCCTTTAAGGTCACCTTGATTAACGAATTTCTAAACCAACTCCGAGAATGTCAAAGGAGAGCATTAGAACCTACCCAGTTAAGTGAAGAACTTTTGAATGGTGAAGAAGCAAGATTAGAGGAAGGAACAGACGGAATATTTAGGTACAACCAAAGAATCTGGATACCTAGGTACGGTGAACAAAGAAGAATAGTTCTGAGCGAAACCCATAACTCTAAGTACTCCATTCACCCAGGGAACCATAAGATGTATAAAGATTTGAGGAAAAACTTCTGGTGGCCTAGCATGAAAAAGAGTGTGGGAGAATTTATAGCTCAATGTGTGACTTGCTCGAAAGTGAAAGCCGAACACCAAAAGCCCAGTGGGTTATTGATCCAACCAGAGATTCCAGTCTGGAAATGGGATCAAATAACTATGGACTTTGTAACCAAATTGCCAAAAACCCAAGGAGGTAACGATACCATCTGGGTTATCGTTGATAGATTAACTAAGTCTGCCCATTTTCTACCAATACAAGAGACATATGGAACGGAGAAATTAGCAAGAATCTATATAAAAGAAATTGTGTCCCGACATGGGATACCTCTTTCAATTATATCAGATAGGGATAGTCACTTTACTTCCCGATTTTGGAAAACGTTCCAAGAAGCATTAGGTTCCCAGATTAAACTCAGCACCGCCTATCATCCTCAGACAGACGGGCAAAGTGAAAGAACAATTCAAACATTAGAAGACATGCTAAGGGCATGTGTCCTGGAGTTTAGTGGGAGTTGGGATACACACCTGCCGTTAATAGAATTTTCTTATAACAATAGTTACCACGCTTCCATTCAAGCTGCACCCTTTGAGGCCTTATACGGTAGAAAGTGTAGATCTCCGATCTGCTGGAACGAAATCGGAGAACACCAACTCACAGGGCCCGAAATTATTCAAGAAACAACGGACAAAATTGTGCAAATCAAGAAAAGGCTAGAAGAAGCAAGAAGCAGGCAGAAAAGCTATGCGGATAAGCGAAGACGACCTTTGGAATTTCAAATAGGAGATTATGTCCTATTAAAAGTATCACCCTGGAAGGGGGTGATAAGATTCCAAAGAAGAGGAAAATTGAACCCACGTTTCATAGGACCTTATCAAATTAAAGATAAGGTGGGACCGGTAGCCTATCGTTTGGAACTACCACCCGAGTTAAGCGAAATCCATGATGTGTTCCACGTCTCAAATTTAAGAAAATGTATAATAGAAACCCAAACTATCATTCCATTAGATAATGTGAAAGTTAGTCCTCAACTCCATTTTACGGAAGAACCCATAGAGATTATGGCACGACAAGAAAGAAAGATGAGAAGAGGAAAGATTCCAATTGTACAAGTGAAATGGAATGCTAGATTGGGACCTGAAATTACTTTTGAAAGAGAAGACGTGATGAAAGCCAAATACCCCCATCTATTCGAACAGCAGGTATTACAAATAAAAATTTCGGGGACGAAATCTCCTAAGGGGGGGAGAGTGTAACAACCGGAAAATTATGACGTCATAATTAGCTGGATTAGGCTAATTAATAATAATTAATAACTATAACAATTGGGCCACTTATGGGCCCAATAACTACCCGCATAGTAAATCCGGCCCAATAAACCCTTTTCATATGGGCCGAAGGGAAATAGAGCCCGATCAGTTAATTGGGCCTAATTAGTAACCCGGTAAAGATTAAGTGGGCTTATTGGTAGCCGTTTATGAGGCCCGATAATCTAGAGCTTGATAGAATTATACAAGCCCAATAATTATTCTAAGTAAACAAAGGCCCAACCATTAAGCAATACCAAACCCGATATAGTTAGGGAGTGGACCAAAGATTAAGTTAAGCCCAAACTCAAGCCCAATAATCCCAATAATACTCGGCTCCTTCTTGAAGAGGTAAGTGGCCGCCACTTTTGATAGAATCTTCTATCAAATCCTCCTTGATTCACCATGACACTCCATTACACCATATGCTTCCACCTCATGTCACCTACAACCTAGACCTTCTTATCACATGCATGGTATCTTGCCTATATAAGAAAAACCATCGGCCATTATACCAAGCTTTAATACCCTCCATCAAACCTTGAAACCACTCTTATCTAAACATGCAAACCACCTCTAGACTACTAAAACCAATCGGCAACTATGCAATCCTCTCCAACCTATCTTATTAACCTTCCACATCTACTCTTTAAAGCCTAATAAACCTCTCATTCCAACAAAAACCCAACCAAACTCAATCCAAAAGTAATCGGCCACCATTATAATCAACCAAGAGATTGTGAATCAAGTTGTTTTCTTGAGTAAGTTGAGTCTAGAGTTCCATAAGGTCGTGTGCCAAGCTGTAATGGCCAGCTTTTAGTTAGATCTTATGCCTAAGCTGTAATGGCCAGCTATACGTATGATTATTTATATATATATGTGATATAACTTGATTTGTGTTGAAACAGGAAACCGTGGGAAATAGAACTCTTGCTTTGAACGAATCTATAGACTCGGAAGTGATAAACGTGAGTGCATGTACCCCTATGTTTAAAATGATTTTGGGGTGAATGCATGTTAGTTTTTACGTGTGATTTGGTAAAATATTGGTTCATGATCATGAAAGAGTTAATAGAATCGGTCGAATAGAAATCACGTAGAATGGATCCATTCGGTATCAAAGGGATGTATTTTTCTAAACCAAGTAGAGGTTTGGAACCACACTAAGCATTTGTATGGTGCTCCATCGTTAAATATATCCCACCTTAGAATGACCGAACCATATGAGAATTGTTGATATTGTTTATAAACGAGTCTAAATCTGGCATCACTCACTAGCTTTGTGGCTAACGTATTTTTAACATGCATTTCAGGTTGATTAGATTATGGGAACCCGAGCTCAAAACGCGCAAGTTCAAGTCTTAATAGTAGTCAAGAAAAAACCGGCTCTTGGGCCGGATATTAAATAAATGGGCTTCGGCCCATATGTGTAATAATTAGTAATGTTTGAAAACTATGTTTTAAAGTCTTAATGGGCTTCGGCCCAAGTAACAAGAACTCGGAAAAACTTAAACGGGCTAGGCCCGGTTGGTATGTAAGGGGCACGGCCCAATGTTGGTATGGTATTGGGCTCGGCCCATGTTAAATAAATAAAGGAATGTTTTATAAAGAATTATTAGAATAAATAAATTGGTAATTAATATACGTGTCACGATTACCAATCCGTAATGACTCGTTAAGTTTCGGGTCGTTACAGTTTTTCTCCCAGAAGTACTTCTGACTTCTTTTGTCTGCGTCGCGCAGACGCGGGCAGACTGTTTGTTTTTCGGAAGACATTTCACTACAAAAGCTCTTCCTAACCTCTTCTTGGTGCAGACTTGGACCAAAGTCTTCTAAGGTCTTCAAAGGTCTTCTCCTCTTCTCTTCTCCTCACCCACC
Source organism: Ambrosia trifida (assembly GCA_028751855.1). NCBI lineage: Eukaryota > Viridiplantae > Streptophyta > Magnoliopsida > Asterales > Asteraceae > Ambrosia > Ambrosia trifida. Next base: position 144,535,127 of record CM054125.1, read on the forward strand.
ACCCACTACCACCACCACCACCACCACCGTCACCCACCCACCACCACCACCTAGCATCGTCCACCACCACCGTTCACCACCACCATCGTCCATCACCACCACGGTCCACCACCACCCACCACCCACTACCACCACCCACCACCCACCACCGTCCACCACCACTACCACCACCACCACCCACTACCACCACCCACCACCGTCCACCACCACTACCACCACCACCACCCACCACCACCACGGTCCAACACTACCACCACCTACCACCTACCACCGTCCACCCACCACCACTACCACCACCCACCACCGTCCACCACCACTACCACCACCCACCACCACCCACCACGGTCTATCACCACCACCACCCCACCACTACCACCACCACCCACCACCGTCCACCACCACTACCACCATCCACCACCACCACCACCACCCACCACCACCACGGTCCACCACCACCTACCACCGTCCACCCACCACCACCACTACCACCACCCACCACCTTCCACCACCACCCACCACCACCATGGTCCACACCACCACGGTCCACCCACCACCACCACCATCTACCACCAGACTGCTGTAAAAACTCAGTTTGTTTAAATTTAAGTTTATTTCAGCAACCTGCAGACGTTAACAAACAAACAGTCTTCTTCTTGCAGACTGCAGACCTTTGGTCCACCTCTTCTCCTGCAGAAAAAACAAACAACACCTTAGCCTGGTAATAAGTAATTGGTAGCAACACTTGTCACAATTATATAAGACTAAGTTTTTTTTTTCCTTCTTCTCTTATTTCACTTTTTCGTATTTTATTTTCTAAAAAGTTGATTTCCAAATTATATATGAACTTAAAATATATGCCACAACACATAGTCAAAAGTTTGTTTTTAGTAGGTTATGTTTTGCTATTCGAAAAAGGGTGACAACGAAATTTGTTGCCCGTCTACCTCCTAACGTAAAGTCGCAAAATGCCCATTAAGTTTTATGAAAAAAAAACCCCCTCAAAATATACAATCCCTAAATAATAACTATTTTATTTTTTCTTTTGAACCATTTGTGTAGAGGGACCGCAAAGATCCATTTGTCTTTCTCATGGCAATGAGTGACGTTATCACTGACTTCATCTTCCTCATAACCTTTGCCTTAAATTCTTACAGTCCGATCAATCATATACACACACCCAACTCAGAAATCGAGCTACAACCAACAACAATGGTGCAGAAAGTAAAACTAGGTTCACAAGGTCTAGTTGTCTCAGCTCAGGGACTCGGTTGCATGGGTATGTCCGGCAACTACGGACTACCCAAACCCGAACCCGACATGATCAACCTCATCCATCACGCCGTTGACTCCGGCGTCACCTTCCTTGACACCTCCAACGTCTACGGTCCTCACACCAACGAAATCCTCATCGGCAAGGTCGCTACTTTAACTTATTCGACTTTCATCACTCAGTCTTCGGTTTATTATTTTTGTTTTTATATATTTGGGGAATTTTCGTAGGCTTTGAAAGAAAGAGGATTGAGAGACAAAGTTCAGATTGCTACGAAATTTGGAGTACGATGGACCGATGGAAAGCCGGAAGTGTGTGGTGATCCGGCGTATGTCCGATCATGTTGTGAAGGTAGCTTGAAAAGACTTGATATTGATTGTATCGATCTCTACTATGTTCATCGGATCGATATCCGAGTCCCAATCGAAGTCACTGTGAGTCTCTCTTCATCCTGCTTGGTTTGATCGGGTTTATTATTCGGGTTACAACTGGTTCGGCTCGGGTTATTTGAGTTTTTTTGTGTATTCGGGTTGTGCGGTTATTGGGTTCGTCAGGTCGAGTAATTCGGGTAGCTCGGGTTTGGATATGTATATGTTAGTTTTTAAAACATATTACACTAGCTTTTTATCCCGGGAGCGTCCCGGGGTTGAAAAATATAACAATTTTAATAATACTAATACTAATAGTAATAATTATTACCATTGTTATTAAATAAATAAAAAAATAACATTGCTATAAGGTGACACCATGTGTTGCAGTGTTGCGCGATTCTTTCTCCTAGCTTCTCTTAATGAAGTATACCTATGCATCTTTAAAAGAGTAAAATTCCAATGAAAGCATGGCGATTGAGCTGAATTTCAACATCGTAGATAAGAACCTGGTTTAAAAGAAAAAACATTATTAATGAATAACCTGAACACTTTGTGTTTTTTTTTCCTGTATGAACGAAACCCCACAAAAATAGTTGTTTTTTTCTCCGTTTTTTATATAGAACTATGGTACACTCGTTGGAAAGATAATAAAACGCTCGTTAATTTGGTGTAACTTTTTTCTTTAAAAAATATCGTATATAAAAGATATTAACATTTAAAAATTATGGGAGGAAATAAGAGAGAAAAATTTAAATTTGCTTTTAAATTCTTTTTTCCTAAAATAACTCAATTTAAATTTAATAGATTAGGTTTTATATTATTATTTATTTATTTTTAATTTGCCACATGGCATGACACATGGCACACTCAAGGAGGAGAATGCCTCCTTGAATGCCGTTATAGATGTTTGGTCAGGAAATTGTTTGGGTTACTCAGGTATCGGGTTAAACGGGCTGGGTAGTTATGTTTTTTGATGTTTAAAGGTTTAACAATTACCCGACCCTAGTAGATCGGGTACAGGTGACGGGACTATTGCAGAAACACCAAAACCAGTTGTTTTAATTGGTGTACTGGTTAGTTTTGTTGCTCTTTTTGCAATTTAAATCTTATATGGCAGAAAGACAGAAACTGTTAGATTGAGCTGTAATTATTAACATTTGATAAATTGTAATTGAAAGATGGGAGAGCTGAAGAAACTGGTAGAGGAAGGGAAAGTGAAGTATGTGGGATTATCAGAAGCTTCCGCCTCTACGATCAGAAGGGCTCATGCTGTTCATCCAATAACAGCCGTACAGAATGAGTGGTCGTTGTGGTCAAGAGATTTGGAGGATGAAATTGTTCCTACTTGCAGGTCATCTTCGAGTGGTTTTGATGTTAACATAAGTCCGGACTGGTTTATTTTGAAGTTTGATGATAAGTGTTATGGTCTGTTTTGCAGAGAACTTGGCATTGGGATTGTTCCTTACAGTCCTATTGGCAGGGGATTCCTCGCTTCCGGTCCTGATTTGGTCGAAAGCTTGATAGAGGGCGACATGAGGAAGGTATGATATGTTCACATGCATAGCATGACATGTTTTATGATCAAAAGCTTCTAACTATGTTCATACACAGACATATGATCAGATTATGATCTCATCTAAAAGAAGAAAAAATGTTTTATCTAAACTTTGATCATGTTTACTGTATTTCGTACTAACATTATTAATGTAACTTAAGTTTTTACTGAAACTTATTGCAGAGCATGCCAAGGTTTCAGAACGTGGAGCACAATAAGACTGTATTCGAGCGAGTGACCGAGATGGCTGCAAGGAAAGGGTGCACTGCAGCTCAACTAGCCTTAGCCTGGGTACACCACCAAGGAACTGATGTGGTTCCAATACCAGGGACCACAAAACTTGAGAACTTTAACCAAAACGTTGGAGCTTTGTCTGTTAAGTTAACACCAGAGGAAATGGTCGAACTTGAATCATATGCTTCAGGTGATGTAGTGAAGGGGGAAAGGCATGCATACATGCAAATGACATGGATAAATTCAGAGACTCCTTCATTGTCATCTTGGAAACGCAATTAATTGACGTGTTGTAGCATTGTATACAGTTCGTCGTGGAAGCTGTCAAGTCGTCATAACTCGTATGTTTTCCATGTCAGCTTTCCTTTTTTTTAAAACGATGCTTTAATAATTGTACCCTCGGTTTGAAGGTTCAAAGTGTGTTCTTAAAGATTGTTACTTTTTTATAGCCTTGTGTTATGGTTGATGCTGTTAACTAAGCTTCAAAATTTGTGAATTTGTTGAATGCTTTTGGTATGTTTAGTTCCAGTAGGCCATCATGTTGCTAGTGCAGATGGTACTAAGAGATTTTTTTTTTTTTTTTTTGAATGGCCAACAAATTGGAATCACTCACGGAACACTGGAGTATCATCGTGCCACCAGTGTTGCCACGCGATCATATTCCACCACCAAGTCACCAATTCAGGAGGAAACTCATAATTATGAGAAAACCCCCTTTGTGAGATTCGAACCCAGGACCTTATGGTCCCTAAGTCTTATCTCACCACCAAGATACCACTAGGCTATAATGCCTTGGTATGGTACTAAGAGATTAGTTCAATAAATATTTTTAAACTGTGTATAAAAAATAATAACATATAAATCGTCTACATATATTAGCTGTTGAAATATACATTAATTGTTCTAGTTGATTTAATGGAAACTTAATAAGAATAAAGGATTTACTGAACGTATATTAATTTTTGAAACCGCCAGAATTCTTTTGTTGTCTTTTACTATGAGAGAAATGTGAATATTATTTGTTTGACAAAGCAACTGAGATGATGGAACTAAGGCCCCCCCCCCCCCCCCCCCCCCCCCCCCCCCAAAAAAAAAAAAAAAAAAAAAAAACCAATGACACGTTATCTATGTTGGACTTAATCCCGATGTGCCATATCTATTGGGCTTACGATTTAATTTTGGGTCATGATACAATTGATAGTTTTATTATTTGAGTTATCTAGTATTGATAGTTATCTCTTTTTTGAACGGTGACTTTCTTATGAGTCATGATGTTGACCGACCCTGCCAAGACTGGCCGAACTCCGTGTTCTATCGGATCCGGGCCGGCTTGTCAGCTTTGGTGGCGTCCCCCGGAAACCGTACTGCCTCCACAAGAGTTGCCTCACTAAGGTAGTATTGATAGTTATCTAGTATTGATAGGATTGAGTTTGTAAAAGGTCATATAAATCTGTTGTGAGGTCAGAGTCCTAGTATGAGTCAACTTAGGTGGCTTAGAATGAGATTTATAAGTAGAGGGTCTAGCATGGAGTCGTATGGATGTTCTCGTAATTTGGTTTTTCAAGTTGTCGTGTTCATGTGTTTCTTATAATATCGATTGTTCCAACATCACTTATTTGTCATACACTAGTACGGACCATATAATATGACGAAAATGGTCATATGATCATACGGTTCTTATGATCAATTGACTGTTAAAAAAGATGTCTAGTGTGAGCATTATTGACAATATACAACTTGTATTACAGTTTCATTTGAATCTCATAGAGTATATATAGCACAATGCTAAACATAAAAATAGAAAGATGTTCATTTTCATGAGACTGCAGAAAGAAAGACACGTAGTGCGATTCTGCTGTGCATTATTATTGTAGAAATAGAAAGATTCTGTTTTTTTCTAAGGTAATGATGTCATCAGTGAGTTCATCATCTATCGTCCTTTTGCTCAAATCAATATAACAGTCAAAGTAAGGTTTCTGCTTTAGTTACATGCCTTACCATTCGAGATACTATATATATATGTAATTATGTATGTGTGTATCTACTAGGATTAAGCAAATTGTAATTGTAACCGACAAACAGAAATGGCCGCCTCAGTGGTGCCAAAAGTGAAACTAGGTTCACAAGGTCTAGTTGTTTCAGCACAGGGGTTGGGTTGTATGGGTATGTCCGGGATCTACGGGCCCCCCAAACCCGAACCCGATTTGATCAACCTCATCCACCACGCCATTGATTCTGGTGTCACCTTCCTTGACACATCCGACGTCTACGGCCCTCACACCAATGAAATCCTCCTCGGCAAGGTATACCAACCCGCTTCTGTTAATCAATATATAAATATATATTCATTGTGATTTAAATCTAAGGATTTTTTTTTCTAGGCTTTGAAAGGAGGATTTCGAGAGAAAGTTCAAATCGCTACGAAATTTGGAATCCAACGGATGGATGAAAAGAGAGAAGCGTGTGGTGATCCGGCTTATGTTCGATCAGCTTGTGAAGGTAGCTTGAAGAGACTTGATATCGATTGTATTGATCTCTACTATATTCATCGGATTGATATTCGAGTCCCAATCGAAGTCACGGTTAGTGTCTTTAGCTAATTTGATACTGCATACTCAACCATTGGTTTGCTTGTTAGTTTTGCAATCCTAATCTTGTATGGCAGACTTATTTACATATACATATACATATACATATACATATACATATACATATTTAGTTGAGTACCAATTAACTTTTTTAAACCTAACCTGACTGACCCGTTTTAACAAAGTATAAATTTGAGTTTTTTTTTCTCTTTTACATGTAAATACTAAAAAAGAAGCCTTTTTTAAACCCAACCTGGCCGACCCGACCCGAAACCCGTTTGGACCTGAACCCGTGCCGACACAACTTTTTTTTGAATTGACCCGTTTTGACCCGCAACCCATCTCGACCCGACCCGACCCGTTTGCTAGCTATTTTATGTTTGATAAATTGTAACTGAAAGATGGGAGAGCTGAAGAAACTGGTAGAGGAAGGGAAAGTGAAGTATGTGGGATTATCAGAAGCATCCGCCTCTACAATCCGAAGGGCTCATGCTGTTCATCCAATAACAGCCGTACAGAATGAGTGGTCGTTGTGGTCAAGAGATTTGGAGGATGAAATTGTTCCAACTTGCAGGTCATCTTCAGAGGTTTTGATGTCAGCCTAAATCCAGATAAGTTTACTTTAAAGTTTGATGATTATTTGATTGTTATGGTATGTTTTGCAGAGAACTTGGAATTGGGATTGTTCCTTACAGTCCTATTGGCAGGGGATTCCTAGCTGCCGGCCCGTCATTGGCTGAAAACTTGGTTGAGGGTGACTTCAGGAAGGTATTGCATATTTTGAGCATTCATGTAAAAGCTTTTCATAAATGGATTGTACCCATCATGACAAGTGGATGGTTCTTTTTATTCGACTTAAGATATGGGTTAGACGCTATTTAAGATAGCGACTATAGAGTTGAAGTTGCACAACTTCATTTCGCAGAACCTAGTCAGACCAAAGTTTAATAATTTACGTCTTTTTGGTTGTAGTCGATATCTAAATGAGACCGCGACCTCAACAGCAAAAAGACGAAAATTCTGGACACTCGTCTAACCTAGTCAGATATGCATACTCCAAGAATCTAAAGTCACTATCTAATCTAACGACTAACCCAAATTTGAAGTTCAACCAAAAAACCAAATGTCTGTCTATAGCAAAACGAACCCATTTTTTATTAAAGAAAAAAAAAATCCTTAATTGTATTTATAGAGATGGAAACTTAAGTTACAAATTTCTGATTGCAGGTTATGCCAAGGTTTCAGAATGTGGATCACAACAAGACTGTATTCGAGCGAGTGAACGAGATGGCTACAAGGAAAGGGTGCACCGCCGCTCAACTTGCCCTAGCATGGGTGCACCATCAAGGAGCTGATGTGGTTCCAATACCAGGAACCACAAAGCTTGAAAACTTAAAGCAAAACATTGGGGCATTATCTGTAAAGCTAACACCGGAGGAGATGGCTAAGCTTGAATCATTTGCTTCAAGTGAAGATGTAAAGGGGGAAAGACATGCATACATGCAATCAACATGGATAAATTCGGAGACTCCTCCATTGTCTTCTTGGAAAGGCAATTTAAAAGGCGTTTAATCAGATAGGTCCGCTTTGATGACCGGGTCAGATTGGGAGGTGTATCTGATTTGCTTTTAGAGACTTCTCAAAGAAAGTTTTCAATATGTTTGTGTTTATGTTGCTCTTCATGGTATTTTATGTTTAAGGTCATGCGTCTTCTAGTAAAACAAAACTAATGTGTTCGTGTTTAGTATCTTAGAAATAAATTTTACATATATAAGAATCTTGTAACAAGATAAGTTCGTTCTCAGATCTGGAACTTATTGCAGAGTAGTACCAAAGTTGCCAGACATGGAAGCTGTCACGTTCTCAGATCTGTGCCATGTCAGCTTTCCTTTGTTAAACTATGCTTTAATGGTTGTAACCTTGGTTTGGTGTTGTTTGTAAAGTTTGTGACTTTGTTGGTTGTTTTTGGTGTATGTAGTTATGGCAGCAAATGTTTAATCCTTGGGATTTTCATTACAAAGCCAGTAGGCTAATTGTCTTATTACTAGTATCAGCATGTCATGTTGTTGATGGGAACATATGTTGTTGAAGAAAGAGGAAGAGGGCTTGGTCCTTGGTGACGGACATGTGTTTTGAGGATATAGAAGATATGTGAGACGAAAGAAGAGAGAACGTGAAGGTACTGCACGAAACCATCTCGTGAAGGTGACGTGTTGGGAGGCTCACGCTACTGCACCATGTTGACATTGCGTGAGCCTTGTTGGCTCGTGAGAAGTGTAGTTAAATGTTGGTTTGGATTTAAGTCCCGTTAAGAACATTCGTATTTAACGTATATGCAAATTTAATTATGGTTCTTTTGTTTATTTTATAATATAAAACGGTTCAACCCATGTAATACGTGGGTTAATGTTTTTAGAACTGGACTGGACGGCGAACCGGTATCCTTACCGGTTTACTGGTCCGACAACTGACAAGTCCAACCGGTTGGACCGAATATAAGAACCGGATTGTCTTGTAAAATTAATATGGTAAAATTTTAAAAAATCCTGTTTTAAAACTTGGTCCGGCCGGTCCGGTCCGGTCCGAGTTTCAAAACAATGACGTGGCTAACTAACTTAGTGTTAAGGTTGTGGTATGGTGTCCCCCTTACAAATGTAAGGTTATGGGCCTTATGGGTTTAAATCCTTGCAAAGGTAACGTGATATGGAATCAAGGTGTGATAAAATTTTCTGGTAAAAAGAAAATAACTAAATTAAAAAAATGTTAAGATAACTAAATTAAAAAAAAAATAGCCAATGATCTCTGGGGCAAATGGTCACACAGTGAGGTGGGAGGGTTTTCTCCTCGGAGTTCCCGCCCGATTGAGGTCGCGAGTTCGATTCCTGGCTGCCCTGGGTTTACCTTGGCCAGGCCCCGTTGTGGAAAGTCGGTTAAAACGCTTTGGCGCCGTCTTGAACTCGGGCCGCGTCTCACCCCAGATGTGTTATAGACCACTGGGACGCCGATTAAAAAAAAAACTAAATTAAAAAAATGTTAGATTTTCACCAGATGACAGGACACGTGTGGGGGCGATTAGCCAATCAGATGATTTTTTCCCGAAACGTCATCAGTTGTCCATCGTCTTCAATCTATATGACAGTCAAATTAAGCTTTCTGCTGTGCATGCCTTACCAATCCACATATAATCCACACCCACACACGTTTCAATCCACAGCCAACAATGGCTTCGCTGGTGCCAAAGGTGAAACTAGGGTCACAAGGTCTAGTTGTTTCAGCACAGGGACTGGGCTGCATGGGTATGACCGGAAGCTACGGACTACCTAAACCCGAACCCGATATGATAAAGCTCATCCACCACGCCATTGATTCGGGCATCACATTTCTTGACACTTCCGATGTCTACGGCTCTCACACTAACGAAATCCTCCTCGGCAAGGTCAATACTTTAACTACTGATCATTAATCCATCGAATTCGTTATCTTTTTTTTTTTTAATTTCAGTTTAGGTTTTTTTTTTTTTTTTTTTTTTTTTATATTAATGTAAGGTTTTATATATATATTTTTTGATTTCAATTTAGGGATTTTTGTATTTTGATTTCAATTTAGGGCTTTTTTTATATCATTTTAGGGTTTATTTTTTTATTGGTTTCTTTTTATATTTTGATTTCATTTTAGTTCTTTTCTTTATGTATTTTTATTTCAGTTAGGGCTTTTTTATGTATTTTGATGACAATTTAGTTTTTTTTTTTTTATATATTTTGATTTCAATTTCAATTTAGTTATATATATATATATATATATATATATATATATATATATATATATATATATATATATATATATATATATATATTGGTTTCAATTTAAGGTTTTTTTAGGCATTGAAAGAAGGGGGGCTTCGAGACAAAGTACAAATAGCTACGAAATTTGGAATCCGACAGGTAAATGGAAAGACAGAAGCATGTGGCGATCCGGCATATGTCCGATCATGCTGTGAAGGTAGCTTGAAAAGACTTGATATTGATTGTATCGATCTCTACTATGTTCATCGGATCGATATTCGAGTCCCAATTGAAGTCACGGTGAGTCTCTCTTGCTTACCTATGTATTCTAATTTGAGAAGTTTTATTGGTGTACTTGTTAGTTTTGCTGTTATATTTGCAATTTTAATGTTGCATGAAGATAAGATTAGATTGAGCTGACACGTGTATATGTGATAAACTGTGATTTAAAAGATGGGAGAACTCAAGAAACTGGTAGAGGAAGGGAAAGTGAAGTATGTGGGATTATCAGAAGCTTGTGCTTCAACAATCAGAAGGGCTCATGCCGTTCATCCGATAACAGCAGTGCAGAATGAGTGGTCTTTATGGTCAAGAGATTTGGAAAGTGAAATTATTCCTACTTGCAGGTCATCTTCAAGAGTTTTTGATGTTAACAAAATTCTTGGCGTGTTTATTTTGAAGTTTGATGATAAGTGTTATGGTCTGTTTTGCAGAGAACTTGGCATTGGGATTGTTCCTTACAGTCCGATTGGCAGGGGATTCTTAGCTGTCGGTCCCTCTTTGGCTGAAAACTTGATAGAGGGTGACTTCAGGAAGGTATGCATACTTTGAGCCTTCATTGATTATTTGTAGATTTGGTTGGAATTTTGATATGGGTTAGACGCTTGGTGACTTTACAATTGAAGTTGCGTGACTCAAATGATTTATGTCTATTTGCTATTGTAATCGCTATCTTAGATAGATCTCAGCAGTAAGAAGATAGAAATTCATACACTCATCAATTTAATCTAGTCAATTTTGCAAAGTCCTAGAATCTAAATTACGATCTTATTTAAAACTCACCCAAATTTGAAGTTCGATAAAAAAAAAATAATCTGTTAGTTATTATGCATTTTCAGAAAGAGCCCATGTTTTTGGAGAAAAAGGTTCTTTAAATGTATATACATGAATGGATTAAGTTCAAGTTTCTCATTGCAGAGGATGCCAAGGTTTCAGAATATGGATCACAACAAGACTATATTCGAGCGAGTGAACGAGATGGCTGCAAGGAAAGGGTGCACCGCCGCTCAATTAGCCTTAGCCTGGGTGCATCACCAAGGAACTGATGTGGTTCCAATACCAGGGACCACGAAGCTTGAAAACTTAAAGCAAAACGTTGGGGCTTTATCTGTAAAGCTAACACCGGAGGAGATGGCTGAACTTGAATCATTTGCTTCAGGTGAAGCTGTGAAGGGTGAAAGACATGCATTGATGCAACTGACATGGATAAATTCGGAGACTCCTCCATTGTCTTCTTGGAAGGCCAATTTATAATATAAAGCCTAGCAAAATGGAGTTTGGGTCAAAATGGTTTCTGACCCGAGTTCAAGTCAAAACAGAAATTTAAAAAAGGTATAAATTTGATTCGGGTGAAAGTGAGTTTTAATTGAAAATTCGATATGGGTTTTCACTTGGATAAACTGGGAGCTGTATTTGATATATTAGGAGACTTCTCCAAGAAAGTTTTTAATGTGTTTGGGTTGCTCTTCATGAGGTTAGGATCAAATACACAAGATACTTTTTCTAAGAAGGGTGAGAAGAATTGTGATCCATTGATCATATATTTGAAGGGTTGAGATTAGTTTGTTTGAAAAAAATAAATAATAAATTAGAGAAATGGCATAAAAGGAAAACAACATTTGTTGACTTTCTCTCTCCACATGCAATGCACATGTCAATTCCCCCATCATTTTAAAACGTCTATAACTTTTTCATTCGACATTTTTTTTTCAAAAAAATTTCACCATATTAACGAGCGTTTTTTTATCTTTAATATGAGTACCACATTGCTACACTAAAATTGAAAAAAAAAAAATTCGTGCTAAATGGGTTTTTTTTCTCCGTTGTGTCTTCTGCACGTTCATTGTGTTATAGTATGCATTTGTGCTTTATAAATATGTTATTTATGTTTTTTTAGTCTACACATGATTTAACTTTGTCCATTGTGTTTTTAGTATGATTTTAATTGTGTTTTACGCAAATTGAGTTTTGTATTTAGGTGTACATTGTCTATTATTCATTGTGTTTTAATCTTCTGTTCATTGTGTCTTTAGAATGTCGTCCATTGTGTTTTATTAGACTGTTCATTGTGTTTTATACCCTATTGTTCATTGCATATTTAATTGGTACTCATTGTGTTTTACATTATCTCCATTGTGTCTTACGCAACTGGGTTTTCAACTTTTTTTACAAAAGTATTCATTGTGTTTTAATCTTCTGTTCATTGTGTCTTTATTATGTCGTCCATTAAGTTTTACACAATTGGGTTTTTAACTTTTTTTTCAAAAGTATTCATTGTATTTTAGTCTTTTGTTCATTGTGTCTTTCGTATGTCATCCATTGTGTCTTATGCAACTGGTTTTCAACTTTTTTTTTTCAAAAGTATTCATTGTGTTTTAGTCTTCTATTCATTGTATCTTTAGTATATCGTCCATTGTGTTTTACTAGACTCTTGATTGTGTTGTATACCCTATATTTAATTGGTGTTCATTGTGTTTTACATTCCATTGTGTCTTACGCAAGTGAGTTTTAATTTTTTTTTTCAAAAGTATAGCAATATGGTACTTATATTAAAGATAAAAAGACGCTCAATTTTATGGTATAATTTTTTTTAAAAACGGATGACGTATAAAAAAGTTACGGGCATTTAAAAATGAAGGTGGAAATGACATGTGACTTGCATGTGCATATGTTTTGACAAAATTACCCCTCTCACTTGTTAATCATTTGGACACATGTCATTTTTTAGTGGCTTCTCACCCTTCTCATTTTTTGTAGCCTTTGTAGAATAACCCAACCCGCTCTTCATGACATGGTTTGTCATGTTTAAGAACATGCATCTTCTATTAAAACTTATGTTTGGTCAGTTTGTGTCGTTGTTTCTTAAAAGAAGTTAATTTACAAAAGAAAAAAATCCAAAAAAATCCGATTGGTACATGTACCCCTGTCTTTTGGCTATCAACCCCACAACATAATGCATGATAAACCGTCCGACCCCCAAGTCCCACGCATATATCCTTTTGCCCCTCTATTCATAAACCTAAGTACCTAACCTAATTTTAGAAAGGGCATCTATGCTTTGTTTGGTTGTTCGGTACAACCACAAGGATGATGGTGAAAATTATTAATAGAGAATTAGAGACAATAATAGAAGGCTTAGGCTATTTGGACACCCAAGGAATCTAATTTGACACCCTGGTCACACATCGTATAGAGCTATACGATGAATATAAGGTACAAAAAGCTGGAAACACTGACTCCAAGGCACGTACATCTGCAACCTCGTACTTATATGCCTCGTATAAAGCTATACGAGGCATATAGGGTTAACTTTTTTAATTTTTTCATACTTAGGGTTTTTGGAATATGTGGGCCTGATATTTCAAATATTGGGCTATACGAGGGCAATACGAGGATTTTTTTTTTTTTTTTTTGAACGTGCAATAACAGTCTGATACATATCAGTCTGATACAACCACATGATTAAAAGTCATGAAGTTGCTAATCTCAATCTCCACTATATTCCCTGGTAAAAAGATAATCATCTTCACCCCTTGAATTGACTGTTCTTAATACGTTAATATCAGTCTAAATTTATTATGTATATTTTTAGAAGTTGAATTGACTCTTCTTAATACGTCAATATCAGTCTGAATTTATTACGCATATTTTTCGAAGTTGAATTGAGTCTTCTTAATACGTCAATAACAGTCTTAATTTTTAACGTATAATTTTCGAAGTTGGGTTTGTTTTTTAAACATTGTTTCTATTTTTTAAATAGTTTTGATTTGTAGCTATTGTATATACATCACAAAGATATATAACTTAAGTTGATTTGTAACTGAATAACTGATCAAGAACTATTAACAACAGTAAATAAACATCACAAACATAAATATCTGAACTGAATATATACATATCAACTAACAAGTTCATACAATAGAAGTCATAATAGTACTGAATACATACAAAATAACTGAAGCATAGAAAATAAAAAACTAATGATCTGCATCATCTGGCCCACGTGGCGCTGGTGGTGGCCGTGGTGCTGGTGGGGGTTTGACTGGTAATCCTGCTTGCTGTCTCCTCTCTGCCTCCGACTCAGCCAGCCACGTCATCCAGTCTAGAATAGCGTCGTGACCACGGCGCATCTCCTCCTGATCGCGACGCAGATCACGAATACTGCGCTCCATACGACGCATCCTCTCTACAACATCAACAGGGGCACCCCGGTAAACGTGAGCCGGGTACTGAGGTGGCTCTCGAGGCGCCGGGTCATCCTCTACCTCTGGCTCCAGATCAACCTCAAACGGACCATCCCACGTCCTCCACCATATCCTCCTCAATATCCCAAGGGTAAGGTGGGATGACCTCCGGTAACTCCACCGGCACAAAAAGCTCTCCCTCGGCGTTCTTAAAACGCCGACCCATCCCAGCGAACTTGCGCGTAACGCGCATGCCAATGATCGTCCTACGATCCAACTGAGATGGCTGGAGCGGAGGACGCAAGTGGGGGTCACCATCGGGCAGAAGCCCCAAGTGACGAGCGAGGATGGTGACATACGCACCACCGTATAAATCTCCCCGCTTGCTGACGGTGTATGGCCGAGGAAAACCACTCCGCCATACAACGCGCGAGCGCGCACGGCCTCCGATATAATAGGACAGTAAAGATAAAAGAGGTCCGTCCTCGTGCACCACTCGCGGGAGGACTCGCGTGGCTGGATCGACGTAGCGATCAACCGGTGCATATATCGGTGGAGGGGGTCACGAATGGCGGTCACCCTGCCCTTGTCCTTCTGAAACCGGCGACCAGGAGCTATGACCGCCCCAAAACCCAAGCAACGTAGGCCTAGACGCCGCGCGTATAGCATCTCGATATAACGCGGTATCCGTCTCAGGCTCCGTGTAAAAGCCCAGACGGCACGCGAACGAGCGTAGGGACATCCTGAACGTCTGCCCCGCAAGCCGGAATGTGATCTCGAAGAAAGGATCCTCGGGATCATCGTCCTCCTCTGGTCGATCTGCTGGTCGTGGGGTGAAAGTAAAGGAAGACAAGAACTCCACGGTCAGCTCCCCGAAACGTCGGAGTATGGGCACCATCAAACATACGGCTCCAGGGCGTATCAACGCCGATGATATCACGTGCCCGGGCCAGCTCACCAAACTCTTCCAACGCAGTATAAGAAACGGAGTTGTGAGCCGCGACCTGCATTATGTTAATAACAATAACAATAATAACAATAATAACAATAATAAATAATAAAGAATAAATAATAATAATAATAACAATAATAAATAATAAAGAATAAATAATAATAATAATAATAATAATAATAATAATAATAATAATAATAATAATACCTGCATCCTCCTAAGCTTCTGACAGCGGTGCCACGCCTTGCTGCCAGCAGGAAACTCCAAGTACGGGTGACCCAGAAGTGGGTCAACCTGTCGTGGTGGCGGCGGTGGTGGTCCTCCTCCCTCCTCCCCGTCAAAGTCCGCGTCCTCGCCATCAAATATATCCGCCATACTACGTAATTTTAAAAAAATATGTTATTTTTTAAAAAATAATGAAATTTTAAAAAAAATAATGTTATTTTTTAAAAAATAATGTTATTTTAAAAAAATAATGTTATTTTAAAAAAATAATGTTATTTTTTAAAAAATAATGTTATTTTTAAAAAAAATATGGTATTTATAAAAAATAATGTTATTTTTAAAAATAAATATTTTTTAATAAAAATATTGCATATATATTATTATTGTTATTATTAAAGTAAAAGATTAATAAAATTAAAAAAAAAACAATGAATGAATATGCATCGTATTGCCCTGTATGATGCATATTCATTCATCTTCAACAAACAAACCCAGATCTGTTCATCTTCTTCAGCCCCAATATCAAGTTTCATGAATGAATATGCCTCGTATTGCCCTGTATGAGGCATATTCATTCATCATATCCACATGAATCCCATCTAAGTTCCCCAATTCAGCCCCAAATTCAAGCCCCACTAATCTAACCTATATCAATTAATCAATAAATCTAACCAATACGTGTGAAAAAATAAAGAAAACATACCTTAATACACTGATGATCCACCAACGTTCGTGTTTGAGGGTGTGTTTGATCGTTTGTGTGTGTGTTTGTGTGTGTGTTTGTGTGGTTCGTATGGCAGATCTGAGCCTCGTATTGGGGCTGATATGGGTCTTGATACGACTCGTATAGAGCAATACGAATCATATAAGGGTCCAGTATTGGTTGCCAGCCCAGTATCAACCCAATACTAGGCCTGTTATATGTCTAGTATTGGGCTATACGAAGCATACTTAGGAATAAAAAATACTAATTTTGCTTTAAAAATTATAAAAAAAATATATAAAAAATAATAATAATAATCAATAATCAATAATCAATAATCAATAATAAAAAATAAATAAATAAGGGTAATCAATTTTAAATAAATAATAATAATAATAATAATAATCAATATTAATAATACTAATAATATTAATAATAATCAATAATAAAAAATAAATAAATAAATAAATAATAATAATAATAATAATAATAAAATAAATAAATAATAATAATAATCAAAAAATAAATAATAATAATAGTAATAACAATAATAATCAATAATAATAATAATAATACCAATAATAATAAACATTAATCAATATTAATAATAGTAATAATAATCAATAATAATAATATTTTTTAAAGTAAGTTTAATATATTTAAAAATTTATAAAAGATAAAAAAGAAAAACACCTATGGGGTTTAGACAAGTCCAACTGTATAGAAACAAAGCCAACATCTTTAAAACCTAACAAAAGAAGCTAAACAAAACCAAAAAACCGAAAACGCATCCTGTCGGTGACAAAAACTGAGAATTTTTGTCACATTGGGTTGACAATAATAAAACTAATTTTCTGTAATTTTTTTATATTTTTTTAAGTTAGTTTAATATATTAAAAATTTATAAAAGATAAAAAAGAAAAAGGAAAAAACAAAGGTATGCTTCGTATAGGCCAATATGAGTCATATAATGGGCCACGTATTGGGTTGATACTAGGCTTGTCACCAATACTGGACCCTTATATGCCTCGTATAAGGGTCCAGTATTGGTGACAAGCCTAGTATCAACCCAATACGTGGCCCATTATATGACTCATATTGGCCTATACGAAGCAATACCTTTGTTTTTTCCTTTTTCTTTTTTATCTTTTATAAATTTTTAAATATATTAAACTAACTTAAAAAAATATAAAAAAATTACAGAAAATTAGTTTTATTATTGTCAACCCAATGTGACAAAAATTCGCAGTTTTTGTCACCGACATGATGCGTTTTCGGTTTTTTGGTTTTGTTTAGCTTCTTTTGTTAGGTTTTAAAGATGTTGGCTTTGTTTCTATACAGTTGGACTTGTCTATACCCCATAGGTGTTTTTCTTTTTTATCTTTTATAAATTTTTAAATATATTAAACTAACTTTAAAAAATATTATTATTATTGATTATTATTACTATTATTAATATTGATTAATGTTTATTATTATTGGTATTATTATTATTGATTATTGATTATTGATTATTATTAATATTATTAATATTATTATTATTATTATTGATTATTATTAATATTATTATTATTATTGATTATTATTAATATTATTATTATTATTGATTATTATTAATATTATTATTGATTATTATTATTGTTGAGTATTATTAATATTATTATTATTATTGATTATTATTAATATTATTATTGATTATTATTAATATTATTAATATTATTATTATTATTATTATTGATTATTATTATTATTGATTATTATTAATATTATTATTATTATTGATTATTATTAATATTATTAATATTATTATTATTATTATTGATTATTATTATTATTGATTATTATTAATATTATTATTATTATTGATTATTATTAATATTATTAATATTATTATTATTATTATTATTGATTATTATTATTATTGATTATTATTAATATTATTATTATTATTATTGATTATTATTAATATTATTGATTATTATTAATATTATTAATATTATTATTGATTATTATTAATATTCTTAATATTATTAATATTATATTATTATTATTGATTATTATTAGTTGTATTCACAAATGCAAATAAAAAACATAAACTAAAACCAAAATGAGTTTTATAACACATAGGAGGCGGTTCTACATACAAAATTACCGACGTAGCGGTCAACCTTAATAACTAAGACCAACCTCCTATTTATAACACATAGGAGGCGGTTCTACATACAAAATTACCGACGTAGCGGTCAACCTTAATAACTAAGACCAACCTCCTATTTATAACACATAGGAGGCGGTTCTACATACAAAATTTGAACCTGATCCAGAGCTCTTATTAGGGTCGTTTTGACTTTTATTTCCTCCCCATCGAGGTTCATCTGCAGCGACACGGTCGTTTTGACTTTTATTTCCTCCCCATCGAGGTTCATCTGCAGTTTGAACCTGATCCGGAGCTCTTATTAGCGTCGTTTCGACCTTTATTTCCTCCCCATCGAGGTTCATCTGCAGCGACACGCTGCATAAAGCGAAAAAGGACAACCTGCCTGCACGTCGTTTTCGACTATAGTAGGAAAGTCATCAAATGTTGCGGTATCCGATGGATCATCATCATCTCGACACGATGCATAAAGCGAAAAAGGACAACCTGCCTCCACTTCGTTTTCGACTAAATATGGAAAGTCATCAAAAGTTGCG
>CM054126.1:0-15850 GCA_028751855.1 Ambrosia trifida
ATCCGGTTTGCCTGATTATGTTATGGTTTTTCTTTACTATATTTTCAGATATCGGATTTTTAGTTTTTGATATATCGTTTTTTTTTTGGTAACTGCTTATTGGCTTTGATACCGTGGTTTCAGTGAATAGTGGTTCTTTTGTTTGATTCTTCGATATGATTGGTGATCGACACATATTAGACTGTTTAGGTTCTAGCTCAAAACCGATCGACATAGGAGTTAGGACAATATCTCATGCTGGGGATGGTTTTGTTCTCTTTAAACCGAATACACGTCCTTTTCATTAATGGTATATTTTTATAAGCAACGTTGTTAATAACTTATCAAAAAAAAAAAAAAAAAAAAAAAAAAAAAAAAAAAAAAAAAAAAACCTTAATATATTTTGATATACTACCACCATGCATATGCATTCAAGGTGGTATGAGTTGCTAAAGTTTCAGGTTGTCATATATACATAATTTTGTGTTTATGCATAGCTGCTTAGCAAGCCATGACCTTTATGTTTATTGTGTGTTTGAATTCAATTTGGTTGTACATTATTCTTTGTCATGATTATATAGTAATTTATAGTTAAGGCTTTTGTTACTACTACAAACCCCCGCCACTAGTTTTGGGTCTCAAAACTACCGTCGCCCCTATGTCACAGTTTCTCTCAAGCACTGCCGCTCTCTAGGCTCGCTGTTTGGTCCTGTGATTCTGTTCAGGTTTGCCCTTTTTTTTTCTGCTTTGTTGTTTTTTTCCTGTCCAAGTTGTTTGTCGTTTCTGTCGAGGCGTTCTGTCATCGCCCATGTTCCAGATTTGATTCTTGATTTCTGATTATCTACAAGTTTTGAATTCGAGTCTCGCTCCCTAATGTTGCCCCATGGTAGCCGACGTGTGCTTGAGTGAGTTTTGTTTTCGTCTTGGTTGGTAAACCACCTAGTTAGCAAAGGTCCAAGGGGTGGAGACTTGGGCTACAAATGAACCGAACGTTTAGCGAATAGTTTGGTGGGAAGTTTGTTTGTGTCCGTTCATTTAATAAATGAACGAACATGATCAAGAAATTTCGTTTGTTTAGTTAAATGAATGAATACGAATCGAGGTCGCGTTCGTTCATTTATGTTCGTTTGTATTCGATGGTTGACTAGAGTTTTTAATTTTTTATATTTTATATAAAATAAATACTTCAAACTTCCCATAAATAAAATACTTAATAAATACTAGTGTATTGTATCTGTAATAAAATATATAATATAGTTTTGTTTATACTCATGAACTCTTGTTCGTGTTGTTTGTAAGTTCATGAGTTTTGATTGTGTTTGCTACCTAAGATTAACAAACGAATACAAATTAACATAAACATGCTTATTTCCTTGTTGAACAGGTATGCACACAAAATCTAGTTTGGTAAGCGTTCATGAAGAGTTTCTAAATCTAAACACATTTATTTCCTTAATGAACATAAAAGACAACTAGTTAGGCGTTTTGTTTTTTCATGAACATAAAATGTCTTTAGGCTATGGGGTGTGGAACCCTTCCACACCCCTTCCCCCTTCTCCACATAAGCGCTACGTCATCTTCCCCCTTCTTCTCCCTCTTCTAGGGGAAATGGTTCTCCATTCCCCCTTCCTTTTTTTATTATTTTCTTTTTTTTTATTTATAGATTTTATATTTCATTTATATTTTTTCATTAAAATTAAAAAACAATTTTGAATTTTTTTTTTTTTCGAATGATACATTAAAAAAACGATTTTAAATAAAAAAAAAATACAAACCTAAAGAAACTAAAAAAATACAAACTACTCGTTAGCAACATCATCGACACGGAAATTATTCCAAATATGGTCGATTAAATCTGTGCAAAGGTTGGCGTGCAGTACTATCCTCTAATGCCCACATGTTCGATTGTTGTTGTCCCTCGTCAACCAGCTCGATATTCTCTTCAACGTCATTCGGGTCATACTCACATATAGCGCGTCCTTCATCTTCGATTATCATATTATGTAGTATCGTACAAGCGTACATAATATATCTCAAGTTTTCTGAATGCCATGCACGCGCGGCCTGCCCAATTACATGCCATTTCCCCTTTAAAACACTGAATAACTGTTCGACGTCTTTTCTCGCCGATTCTTGGCACTTCGCAAACTTTTTCCTTTTCTCATCCGTGGGAATTTGTATCGTTTTCACAAGAGATGCATAACTTGGGTATTACCGTCCGCTTGATAATACCCGTGCTTATATTCTACCCCGTTGAGCACGAAAGAATCATCACGTCCGGTACCTCTAATGATGGGGTCGAAAACCATGGATCTTGCTAGAACATTTAAATCGTTACATGAACCAACAACTCCGAAGAATGCATGCCAAATCCAAAGGTCTTGTGAGCAAACGGATTTTAGAATAATTGACGGCTCTCCCACGTCACCTCGCGTAAACTGCCCTTTCCATGTAGTGGGGCAATTACCCCATGGCCAATGCGTGCAATCGATGCTTCCAAGCATGCCAGGAAAGCCGTGTCTCTCTGCATGGTGTGCGTAGATCTTTTCGATGTCCTTCTTCATTGGCCTACGTAAGTAAACTTTGCTATATAACTTGACGACATCTTCGCAAAACCGATACAAGCACTCCCGACTCATTCTAGCAGACATCCTTAAGTATTCATCTCATGAATCACTAGTAGTCCCGTACGCCAACTAACGAAGCACAGAAGTGCATTTCTGTAGCGTCGTAAAACCTCGTTTTCCTCTAGCATCATATCGTAGTGTAAAAAACTCATCATAATTAGCCAAGTCATTGGCAATTCGTTGGAACAATCGGCGACTCATTCGATAGCGACGCTTAAATAGTTCGTCTATGTATACGTAGTCCTCAGGAAAGTAGTTAGCCACCAAACGATCATGTGCAACTTAAATTAAAATAAAAATTATAAGAAATAAAATATAATAACATAAATCAATTTTAAAAATATAAGATATGAAATACAATAACAAATTTAAAAAGTATAAGAAATAAAATATACCCTCACGATCTCTGTTTAATGCGGCGTTCCTTGTTCTTGGTTCCGAAGTTGTTTCGTCGTCACTGTCATTTACAAACTCCAACAGAAGTTTTGCTGTTTCAACCATCGTGCCCGCAAAAAAATTGACAACATTTGCTTCTTCTGACGACGAACTCATAATTGTATAAAATTATAGAGGTAAAAAGGTTTGAAATTGTTGTGTGGTTTATTAAAATTTATAGTATAAAGTTTATAAAATATAGGGCATGTTGTGTGAAAAAGGTTTGAATTTGGTTGTGTGGTATGAAATTTGAAGTTTATAATATATATGTATATATATATATATATATACTAGCTTATACCCCGGGAGCGTTCCAGGTTGAGAAATCTAAGTAAAGTGAATAAAATTAGAAGTATCTAAACTATAAAAATGACATCTATGTATTAACTTACATTAGATACTTTAAAAAAAATATACCAAAAGATCCATTTCACCTTACAATATCAACACCTAAAACAGAATATTAAGATCCCAATCACTTCAAGGGGATAAAGATTGTTTAGCACCAATACATTCAGTCAAAGGTCTTTAACTGCATACAATAAGATTTGAGCTATTTCATAATATGGTAGAAAAAGAAAACATAGCAATTACCTGTCGGAGAGCGTCCCGGGTTGAAATATCTAATATGACATAATAAAATATCTAATATGACAACATAATTAATGACTTGTCAATATATGATTAATGAATATTATTATTATTATTATTATTATTATTATTATTATTATTATTATTATTATTATTTTAAACAAATCTCTGCTATAAGCTATCGTATTCTAATATAAAAAAAGGGTAATTGGGTCGGGTATCACCTAATTCCAGGCCCGACCCAAACCCACAATTTTTTTTAAACTGATATATCCCGGGAGCGTCCCGGGTTGAGAAATCTAATTTGAAATATCAATTTTACACCTGAAATAGACTGATGCGTTTTACATTTACATACAGGAAAGCTTCGGGTAGCACTTAACCTAAAACAATTAACAATGTATCTTCAAAGTTAGTGCATAACCTTAAACACTGTATAACTCTAATATTAAAACCTAACCTAAAACAATGTACAACTCCAATGCTAACACATACCGGTTTGAACATAACTAATGACTTGCCTATACATGATTAATGAATAACCTGAACACTTTGTGTTTTTTTCCTGTATGAACAAAACCACACAAAAAAATAATCGTTTTTTTCTCCGTTTTTTATATAGCACTATGGTACCCGTTGGAAAGATAATAAAACGCTCGTTAATTTGGTGTAATTTTTTTCTTTAAAAAATCTCGTATATAAAAGATATTAACGTTTAAAAGTCATGGGAGAAAATATTAGAGATAAATATCTAATTTTGTTTTTAAATTTTAAATTATTATTTTCCTAAAATAAAGCCCTTGCCACATGGGATGACACATGACACACTCAATGAAGAGAATACCCTCTTTGAGTGCCATGTCACTAAAATGGCTTTAGTTTATTATATGTATAGATATATATATATATATATATATATATATATATATAAACGTATTTTTTATTTTTAAAAAGTAGCCGTTTACCAACGTTATTGAGCCAACTGCTCTATTTTTTTCTTGGGAATAGGGACGGTACCATCGGGGGAATTCCACCGAGTTCACCGTTCTTGGATCGGACAGGGGGGGGGGGTGGTGCACCGTCAGGCAAGACAGCCACATCTTCACCCCGAAGCTGTTCCCCGTTCCACACCCCTACGTCTTATACCTTGTCATGCGTTTCTTATAACTCTTTTCGTACTACAGTAACTATTTTGAGGAAACACTCATTAGAAAATTTTAAACAACATACACAACCAAGTACACCTATCCGACTATGTATGAAGATCCTTGTCACCGCCGCCACCACTACCACCAATACTATATATAGGTAGGGGTGTTCAACGAATCGAATAACGAATTTTCAAATTATTCGAATCGAATTTCTCGAATTTTTAATATTTTACATGAATTTGTATTTGCTTAAAATTCAATTTATTCGATTCGCATTCGATTCGAATAAGAAACTCGAATTCGAATCGAATTTGAATAAATTCGATTTAGTTCAAATTCACCATAAATAACAAATTGTTTTACTTTTAGTTTTAAAACCAATACAAACTCATTATTTTTAACATATAAAATACAAATCTAGAAAATTGATAAACAACAATATGTCAAATACGGGAATAATAAAAATAGCAGTGAGTATAGTTTGTTATAGTTTTGTGATATATAAGGTAAATATATAAAACATGGTTATGGTAAAAGTTGTAGACACTATGGGTTTTTAGAGTTTGACCAAAATTTATAAGTCCTTTTTTTCAATGTGTATACTTGTGTATATAATAACGTGTATGTGTGTATATATATTTAAAAAATATACATGCAAAATTTTTATTCGAATTTCGAATCGAATTTAAAATCATAAATTCGTATTTGATTTACTGGACTCGAATTCGAATTGAATCGAATTCGAAATCTTAATAATCGAATCGAATTCTTGGTAATCGAATCGAACTAAGTCGAATTTCGAATTTTTCGAATTCAAATCGAATTCTGAATACCCCTAACTATAGAATGCAACAAACATGGATAAACGCCACTTCGTTCTTAATATCTAATGAATGAACAACGGCACATCTTTGTACATTGTAAACTTTAGCATCCTTAAGTTTGAAAGTAATAATAAGGATACTCTTAATGTCATTAACATACAAAGACATTATGTTAACCCAAGCAGCAACAAGAAGCACAACCAAAGTATTTAAAAAACATGATCACATCAACTTAAGATTACCATATCTAGGTCCATGCTAACAATTCAACAATATGTCCACAAAATTCTAAAAAATACAAGTTTTAAACCTTTTGTTAATTAGATTTTTTTAACAAGTTTTATAATAATATACATTTCAGCAATTTGGATTAAAAAAACGTAGTGACGATAAGCATAAGAAGATGTATTGAAATGGTCTATTTTAATGATAGATATTTCAACAAATAAGATTTAATCATAATTCTTTATTCAGATTGTGTTGAAATGGTTAATTTTGTTCATATGCGAATCTTTTGTGCACAGATAGAAGCAGTAAAAACCAAAAAACAAAAAGCTTTTGCCTTATAACATTATAACATGATGTGAGTAAAATGTTTTTTTTTTTTTTTTTTTTTTTTTTTTTTAATTTTCGTGAGACCGATGGTATAAGCCCACAATGAATAATGGTGTAGATTCGAAGTAGGATTAAATTGTTGTTAAATAATACTAATAAAAGTTCTAAATAGATTTGTATATATTTCTAGTTAGATACCTATGTATTATTATACGTGTCAACTAATGAAACTAATATAATTCATAAATCTATAAATAATTCTTAGGATTAAAATTACGTATTATATATAATAATTGAAGAAACATTGGTCGAACTCTTAGGTAATGACAAGCGTTTAATAGGAGAGGGGTTATTCCAGTCACTTTGAGGATTCCTGAAAAATGGAAAAAATATCGTGAGCCTCGTTACAAGGAGGAGAGATTGGAGATTCTCCTTATAACCATCATCCGGCGTAAGAATAAGTATACGTTTGGATGAATAAGAGTATTCAAGTAATGCAAGTATAGAGTGAGAGAGTGTGGGAGTGAATGCCCTTTACCTTGGAGAAGGAGGAGTATTTATAACCGGAGGGAGGAGAAGGTGTGAGCCAGCTGTCGCCATCGGGGAATATTCTTTTTGTCCCGTTTGCTCTCGCATGCTGGCGTCTGCAGAGTGGATGCACATCTATGGCCTCTAATCGGCCAAACGTTGCTATCAAATCATCCTTGATGTTGGTTCTGCCACAACCGTTAGTGGAGTTGAAGGATTCAGAGAATCCTGCCACGCAATTGGTTAGTCGACCCTGCCTTCTGTACTTCCTTCCCCCTCTGCTATAACTGTTAGTGGGGCAGACACTTAGTAAACTTATGCGCGGGCCTTGATTGTTCACACGTCGTTATCGCTTACTTGGGTTGTGAGTTGTCATCGCGCGCGTTACTCCTTGCGCTTTGGCTTCGTGGGTCATGGTTTGGCCAATTTAGTTGTTCTTAACTTTTGGATATGGGCTTGAGCTTGGCCCATGTCCGGGTTCTGGCCCATATCCCATCAAGTCTCCCTAGTCCAGTGTTTCTCTTGCGCATGCTAATAAGCGGGTGGAGTATTGATGACACTGGATGCGCCGTCGGGCAAGATGGCATTATATGCTGATTATTTTCTTGTTGGGAACCTTCGTTTCCCACTGAGTCAGTTTTTGGCTGACGCGTTGAAGGCGTACGACATCCATCTATCCTAGATTAGCCCTTTGGCATTGGTGCGTATGACGCACTTAGAGTTTTGCTGTAAAATATCGCGGCATAACCCCGACGTTTGACATCTTTAATGTCTTTTAAAAGCTATATTTGAAGGACATGTGGTTCTCATTTTCACACCGCAACGGTGTTAGCGCGATGTTCTCTGAACTACTCCGCAACCTTCATGATTGGAAACACAAATTCTTTTATAATCACAAGGATGTCATTCCCTTCTAGATGAACTATCGCGATGAATATGACTTTGGGGATTTCCTGTAACACCCCGCCTTTAATATCATCCAATATTGTCCGCTTTGCCCAATGGAAGCTCATAAATTTGTTTTCGGTTGCCTGAGTGAAAACTTCCCAGACGGTCACCCATTATGGAATTGCTGTCACTTGATCATGCTTAACTATGGAGTTTTCATGTGCTCCACAGTTATATGCGCCCAAAACGCGTTGGTGATTTAAGAGGCAGAACATTACTTATGAGCCAAGTTCTCTCCTGTCATTGTACGATGTGGGATATGCTTAGGGTGTTACATTTCTCGTTGACCGCCTTGAAGGATGAGCCATAGTATGTGACTTTAACGAAGGAGACGTCTAAGTTGAAAGCACTGCCAGAACCCGCCTTGGTGGCGGTAGGGATGAGCAGGATTTGGAACCACCTTGATCAAATTCTGGGCTATTTTGTTAATGGTGAAGATATGTGCTTTGTATTTATGTTCCGCTATTTGGTGGTTACTAACGGTTCGTTATTTTGCAGAGTCAAGTCTGTATTCCATTGTGCTTGATGACCATCCGGGGGTGATGAATGTTCGCCCGCGGTTTGAGGGTGAGCTGCCTATCTTGGATCAGGTGTGCCCGCTTTCCGTCTGCGCCCTATCAAAGCGTTTCAACCTTGGGGGGGGGATTGAGTTAGTTTTTTACCTAGTAGGAAGTCATCCGATTCCTCCGGTAAATTGCTTACCCGATGTATCTGTGATGTTGGTAATCAAAGTGGTCTGCTCATGCCTAAGGATGATCCCACCACCGCTCAACAGAAAAAAAAAAAAAAAGGAATTCATCATCCGATGATTATATTATACTCTATGATAGTCCTCCACCCCGTGGAAGTGAGACTCGCAAGACTGACGATGGTGATTGGCAGGGCAATGAGCCCTTTGGGTCCGAGGTATTGAAGAAGGAGTGGCTCGCTGAACTGGCCTCGAGGCAACACCAGCTGCGTGTTCAAGACACAAGGCCTGAGCCTACGGCGAAGGTGAATTTGAGTGTGTCTCCGCCCCCGCAGAATAAGGCGTGTCTCCGTTCTCTGATAAGGAATCGAGAAGGATCTAGCCCTGGTAAGTCTTTTGTCGTGTGTTTATGGCGTATGTCTTTCCCTTGCCACTTCCGAAACTCCACCTGTCAACAAGGTTGCCCCCTACCGGAAGTGACTCGAACCAAGGGGGCAATGATGATAAGGATACATCTCAGGAAGGGAATGCTATTAATAGGGAGCTTGGGGGATGAGGGTGATAGCGAAGGTGATCGTGATGGGAACTCTCCCTCGCCTCAGAACCAACATCCTGATGTTAATGTGGTCAATGTTGCCCACTGGGGATGGGGCAATGTTCATCATGACGAAGGTATCGGTGTGGGTGCCCTGGCTTCGTTCCCAACTAGGGTTTAGGTCCTGGCTCCCGCTTTAGGGATTTGCAGGTTTGTGAAGATTGGTTCCATTTCTCCATGCCCCCTGCTGAGAGGGCTCATCTGCGATCTCGTCGCGGGGGGGATGCTGAAAAGGATGTGGTTTATGGCTAGGCCAACCTTACCGTTGCCTTGGGGGGAAATAATCCGGGAGGTGCAGACCCTTCGTGCA
Organism: Ambrosia trifida; assembly: GCA_028751855.1. Taxonomy (NCBI): domain Eukaryota; kingdom Viridiplantae; phylum Streptophyta; class Magnoliopsida; order Asterales; family Asteraceae; genus Ambrosia; species Ambrosia trifida. The sequence continues at coordinate 9,232 of CM054126.1, forward strand.
GATAGGGCAGAGTTTGAGGCGGAGAAATGGAAGTTTGAAGCCCGCCTTGATGAGCATCTCAAAGAGGTTAGTTTGCTGCGATGGTAGCTTTTGGATGCTAAGGGTGCTGCGGAACCAATTGAGAAGCGTCACGCAAAGGCGCACTGAGTGGTTGGCTGCTTGCCAGAAGGAAAATGAGAAGTTGGCATCTTCTTGTGAAATGATTTGTGTCACACAGGAAGTTAACGCGGGCTTACATGCCACCCTAGAGAAGAAGGAAGAAGATTTGAAGTTAGGTCAAGCTCGTATTGCTGAACTTGAAGTCGTTGTTGTCCAGAAGGATAAGCTAGCCCAACAAGTATCGGCCTTGGAGATTGAAAAAGCTTTGCTGACCGATGAAGTCAATCTTGCTAAAGGCTTTGCTGCTAATGCTGAGGCCACATCCGCAACGCTTAAAGACAATCTCAGTTGGCTCATGCGCCATAAGCTGTAGGGGTAAGTTGCACTTTGACTTGTGTTTGTCTGTTATTTCTGTTGGACTAAACATGTTTTGTTTTCGTAGGCCATATATAGGATACGAGACATGCCCGAGCTGGTTGATTGCATTGCGGACCTTCTGGTCTTGTCCTTAAGAAAAAAAGAAGGCTTTGTGGAGGGTTTGGCGTTCGCGCATGCTGGTAAGCTCGTTACGGAGTTTTCCTTGCATGGCATCGATGTGGAGAAGGAGTATGCGAGTAGTGTACTGCATTCGATGAGTTGTCCTTCCCAATTATGGGGCAAGTAGCAAATCCGTCAGTGTGCGAAGACAGGGTGCTGCTACTGCGTTCGAGAAGGCTAAGGCTAAAGCTGCTATGGTCTGGGCTGATGCCGCGAAGAAAGAGGGGATCAACTAGGGTCTTCTAGTACCCGTCATGATGATCTAGAATCCTAGTTCTTTTCTTTTTTCTTGTATAATGCAGACTTTACTTTCTTTAGTATGGGCCTTGCACCACATTTTGAATGAAGTTTATCCATGCCCCTTTAAAAATTTGCTAAGTCATGTGGTGTTTACTTTCCATGAGGCTTTTTTGCGCGACCCTTTTTCACACGGGTCTGAAGATTTACCTGGTGCTTCGAGTTTTGTGCTGCAATGACGGCAATTATTTGCTGACGTCGCTTGTAAGGTGCACCTAATTCGAGGCCGAAGCCGTCAGAAGTGATTGATTGGACAACCGTCATTAGCCCTTATTGGTTGATGATTTGACCCTTACTTAATGCGAGGTAATGGTGGTCCTTTTTAGCTATAAAATGGAAATAACTCTTTTTCCACTTCCCTTCAAAGACTTGAGTTCTTAGAACTATTTAGAATTGTAGAATCACAGATCAACGGAGTGAGTGGATGAACATGTTGCAACTTGCAACTTACAACTACTGGGATGGTGAAGTTGTCTCAATCAGCTTCAAGAGAGCCTAGCCCATGTTCGGGTTTAGGTTCATATCCCATCAATAATAAAAAATGAAAAGTTAAATTTATAATTCATAAATATTTATATACTTCTTTATTTACAATTATATAGGTTGAATAACTAGGCATGATTCGTAAACCTTTTTATTACTAAAATTACATATTTAAATAACTAAATGTGTAAATTTATTGCTTAGCATTGGAGGCCAGGTTGAATTATGATTGTGTGAACTCATGGGACCAAAACATAGAAAGAAGTTCAAAAATAATTAAAAAGTTTCAAAATGCATCACTAAAAGGAAGCTGGAAGCCTGAATGCTGAAGGTTTAAATCAGAGATAGGACTTTAGAAAAAAGTCATGAGAAATGCATTAATTAAGCCCAAACTTTTATTCAAATACACAGAAAACAACTTATATTGTTCATCCTGATTGTGATATATTATTTTTAAACTATATATTTCATAACAAAGAAATTTTAACTATAGAAGATTTTAGGTGAGGTTTCGTACCCAACATTTAATTTCTAGACCTTTATTATGTTTAAGGCTTCAATTGTTTAGAAACACGTTCTTTCATTTTGTGGTAATAGTTATTCAAATACACCTCAAAGTGCACTAAAATTTGATAGTTCTATGCTAACATAAATTGCATTTGAACCCCATTTGCTATTCATGCCAAATTACAGGTTCTTAAAATTAAATCTATGTCAAAACTTCTATTATTTGATAAGGTATCATCCAACAAGAAAAATTGTATAGACTAAAATTTTAGGATACAAAATTATTATTATTATCATTATCATTATCATTATCATTATCATTATCATCATCATCATCATCATCAAAATTATTATTATTACTAAGTTAATTACATGGAAGGTTATGTGGTAAGACAATCTTCAACGATCTCCACCTGAATTGTGTAAAGGAAGCTCCGACAATATAATGGTATGTTGATTGAAGGGCAAATTATTAGCCCACGAAAGCATAAACGGGATAACGAAATTAGAGGCACATTTATTTCAAAACCAATATTATAGTAATAACCACATAAACACATGTACATACAACTTCAACAAATACTATACAACAAAAACTGATCTTGCTTTTTCTTTTCTTATTTTATCTCATCTCTTCTAATTTAATATGTATACCTTATGTATAGTGTGGTGTATATGTGCATTTAGACAAAAATAGCAATAGCATTTACAAAAGGAATAGTAAACATATTAAAATTTACATGAATTCTAGTTAATTTATAAATATATATAGTAAGAAACAGCTATGACACTTCTCAACATACATATTATTGAAATGAATCTCCAATGCCCGAAGGCATTTGTATTGGCCTCATCTTTGTGTCTTTTATTTAAATATAGTATTTCTTTAAAGTGGCAGATTTCTATTGAAATTGACTTTGAACAAATAAGTCTTCTTTTTTAATTTTAAAAAAAAATTGAGTTGGTGGGTCACCCTTCAAAAAAAAAAAAAAAAAATTATTTGTTATATATCGTGAAAGTTACACTTGTAAAAGTTGCCATTGGTGATCTTGATGATGGATAATTCATTTATTTATTTGTGCCTATGGTCCACAGAAAAAATAAATAAACCTGTAGTTTTAGATACCACTGATTTGTAACTAGAAGTGGCCCAACGTGAAGCACGGTGAAGACACATAGATTTTAAACAAAATTTACTTAAAATTAAATTACTTAGTTAAAAAAATAGTATATAATTTTAAACTTGATTTTGACAAAAAAAAAAAAAAAAAAAAAAAAAAACCTTAAGCAAATAAAGATAATGATTTTATTAATATAAGGTAGCGCTTGGTACGAAGGAATCAAAGGTAGAATGGAATAGATCATTCCCATGGAATTAAATTAAACATGTTTAGTTACCATGTAGTAATGGAATGGATCATTCCATAAGGAATATGATTCCTTCCATTTTAAGAATTTTCATTCCTTGGTAAGGTGGTTTTTTTTTTTTCATTCCTTCAAAGAATGGAAACAAATATATTATTCGGATTTGGTTCAAATGAGAACCTTTTTCCAAATTGAGAACTAAAGAACCATTCTGCGCCACACATTTCTCTAAGGCAATTTTTTTTTTTTTTTTTTTTTTTTTTTTTTTTTTGCAAAAATCGCTGCTTTATATGTAAGGAAATTTTTTTTTTATTTTTTTTGTATTTTTTTTTCAGTATACACATGTGTATAATTGCATTATACACATATGTATAATGCTATATACACATATGTATAACTGAAATATACACATATGTATAGCTGAAAAATGCTATATACACATATGTATAATTGCTATATACACATATGTATAAATGAAAAAAAAAAATTCAAAAAAAATAAAAAAAAATTTCCTTGCATAAAAATGTGCGATTAAAGCAAAAAAAAAAAAAAAAAAAAAAAATTTTTTTGCCTTTATATGAAATGTGTGGCTCAGAATGGTTCTCTCAGTTCTCAAATAGGGGTTGGTTCTCTTAGGATCTCTACCCTATATTATTATTATTATTATTATTATTATTATTATTATTATTATTATTATTATTATTATTATTATTATTATTATTATTATTATTATTACTAAGTTAATTACATGGAAGGTTATGTGGTAAGACAATCTTCAACGATCTCCACCTGAATTGTGTAAAGGAAGCTCCGACAATATAATGGTATGTTGATTGAAGGGCAAATTATTAGCCCACGAAAGCATAAACGGGATAACGAAATTAGAGGCACATTTATTTCAAAACCAATATTATAGTAATAACCACATAAACACATGTACATACAACTTCAACAAATACTATACAACAAAAACTGATCTTGCTTTTTCTTTTCTTATTTTATCTCATCTCTTCTAATTTAATATGTATACCTTATGTATAGTGTGGTGTACATGTGCATTTAGACAAAAATAGCAATAGCATTTACAAAAGGAATAGTAAACATATTAAAATTTACATGAATTCTAGTTAATTTATAAATATATATAGTAAGAAACAGCTATGACACTTCTCAACATACATATTATTGAAATGAATCTCCAATGCCCGAAGGCATTTGTATTGGCCTCATCTTTGTGTCTTTTATTTAAATATAGTATTTCTTTAAAGTGGCAGATTTCTAATGAAATTGACTTTGAACGAATAAGTCTTTTTTTTTAATTTTAAAAAAATTGAGTTGGTGGGTCACCTTTCAAAAAAAAAAAAAAAAAAATTATTTGTTATATATCGTGAAAGTTACACTTGTAAAAGTTGCCATTGGTGATCTTGATGATGGATAATTCATTTATTTATTTGTGCATATGGTCCACAGAAAAAATAAATAAACCTGTAGTTTTAGATACCACTGATTTGTAACTAGAAGTGGCCCAACGTGAAGCACGGTGAAGACACATAGATTTTAAACAAAATTTACTTAAAATTAAATTACTTAGTTAAAAAAATAGTATATAATTTTAAACTTGATTTTGACAAAAAACAAAAAAACAAAAAAACACTTAAGCAAATAAAGATAATGATTTTATTAATATAAGGTAGCGCTTGGTACGAAGGAATCAAAGGTGGAATGGAATAGATCATTCCCATGGAATTAAATTAAACATGTTTGGTTACCATGTAGTAATGGAATGGATCATTCCATAAGGAATATGATTCCTTCCATTTTAAGAATTTTCATTCTTGGTAAGGTGGTGTTTTTTTTTTCATTCCTTCAAAGAATGGAAACAAATATATTATTAGGATTTGGTTCAAATGAGAACCTTTTCCCAAATTGAGAACTAGAAAACCATTCTGGGCCACATATTTCTCTAAGGCAAATTTTTTTTTTTTGCAAAAATCGCTGCTTTATATGTAAGGAATTTTTTTTTTTTATTTTTTTTGTATTTTTTTTTTCAGTATACACATGTGTATAATTGCATTATACACATATGTATAATGCTATATACACATATGTATAACTGAAATATACACATATGTATAGCTGAAAAATGCTATATACACATATGTATAATTGCTATATACACATATGTATATATGTCTTATACACATATGTATAAATGAAAAAAAAAATTCAAAAAAAATAAAAAAAAAATTTCCTTGCATAAAAATGTGCGATTAAAGCAAAAAAAAAAAAAAAAAAAAAAATTTTGCCTTTATATGAAATGTGTGGCTCAGAATGGTTCTCTCAGTTCTCAAATAGGGGTTGGTTCTCTTAGAATCTCTACCCTATATTATTATTATTATTATTATTATTATTATTATTATTATTATTATTATTATTATTATTATTATTAATATTATTATTATTATTACAACACACCATCGTTGTCATCATCCAACCACCACAGCCTATAGCCGTCACCCACAGCCATTGCTACCATCGTCGTAACCCACCATTGTCACCACCGTCCAACCACCACCACCCGCGTCACTGCCAACCACTGTCATCGCCACCACCATCCACCGTCACCGCTGCAACTAGGGCTCCAAACGAACCGAACAAAAAAAATAAAATAAAGTAACTAAATGAAAGAAAAAACTAAATTGAATTTAAAAAAAATTAATAAAATTTAAGTTGAAAATAAATTAAATAAGGGAGGTGATATTAAAACCCCCCCACTTCTATCCCCCCCCCCCCAAGTGCCTCGCTTTGGACTACCTCGGTTCGAGGTAAGTTATTCTGATTTGACCCCAGGCGCCTCGCTTAGGCCAAAGCGAGGCGCTTGGAATCCAGCTTTTATTTTTGTGGTAAATTTTGTGTTTTGGATTGGTTTTTTATTTTTATTTTTTAATATAATTATTGTAAAAAAATTATAAAAATTAAAAAACAAAATAATAACCACCAACTTTTATCGACATTGCTCCAACTCAACTCAATTCAACAAGACATTTAAGCCGAAGACACTTTCCATCTAACACAGGGATTGCTCCAACTCAACTCAACAAAGGCATTTAAGCCGAAGACACTTTCCATCCAACACAGGGTTCACTAACAGTGGTGTGGTCTACCGTTTTGCTTATGATCTAACACCAAATCTCATTATCTGTTAACGATGAAAGCAACCTGAAAACAACCGGATGATTGGTAGCTATAGGTAAGAACATTGTGGATGAGGATTGTTTATCTTCCCATTGATTTCAAGTACGTTGCCTTCATCATTGACAGATATCTCTCT
>CM054126.1:30950-35950 GCA_028751855.1 Ambrosia trifida
TTTAGACCGATTGCTTGTTGCAATGTGATCTATAAATGCATCAGTAAAATCATCGCTAACAGAATTAAGAATGTGCTCAGGTACATAGTTAATGAGAACCAATGCGCGTTTATCCCTGGTCGCCAAATCAGTGATAATATTCTCCTCACTCAAGAGCTTATGAGAAACTACCATCGGGATCGGAGCCCGGCGCGGTGTGCCTTTAAGATTGATATCCAGAAAGCGTATGACACTGTCGAATGGGATTTCTTAAAAGACTGTCTTCACAACTTTGGGTTTCCCACTCAAATGATCCAATGGATTATGTGTTGTGTATCTACCACTTCCTTCTCTATTGCAGTAAATGGTGACCATCATGGGTTTTTTCAAGGGAAACGTGGGCTTCGTCAGGGCGACCCGGTGTCTCCTTATTTGTTTACTCTTGTTATGGAGGTTCTCACGTTAATGATAACTAGACGAGTCAATCAATCTGATAGCTTTCAGTATCATTGGAAATGTGAGAAAGTTGGTTTAACCCATCTCTGTTTTGCGGATGATCTTTTCATGTTCTGTCATGGTGACATGCAGTCTGTTAGCACTCTTATGACTGCCCTTGATGAATTTAAGGAAGTTTCTGGTCTTGTTCCGAGTATCCCCAAAAGTACAGCCTACTTTGGGAATGTGGATGTTGATGTTCAAGCTGCCATAGAAAACGCCATTCAGTTTCGGGTGGGTGACCTGCCGGTTAGGTACCTTGGAGTGCCTCTCATCTCTTCCAGACTTAAACAGATTCACTGCAGCCCGTTGATTGATAAAGTTAAAAGAAAAATTCTTGATTGGAAGAATAAATCCCTGTCGTTTGCGGGACGTCTCCAGCTTATATCTTCGGTCTTAAATTCTCTCCAGGTGTACTGGTCCTCCGTTTTCATCCTCCCTGTTTCTGTTTCGAAAGAGGTGGAAAGGCTGATGCGTGGGTTCCTGTGGTGCCACGGGGAAATGAAAAAGGGTAAGGCTAAAGTCAAATGGAAAGAAGTTTGTACGCCCATGAAGCATGGTGGTCTTGGCCTAAAACGCCTTCGGACATGGAACCAAGCCCTTATAGCGAAGCACACTTGGAATGTCATCTCCCACAAAGACTCCCTGTGGGTTAAGTGGATCCATGTCTATCGGCTAAACAAAGGGAACTTTTGGGAATTTGATAAAAAGACCGAAGCTAGCTGGAGCTGGAGAAAGATATTGGAGTGCAGGAACATTCTCCGTAATCACATTATTCATATTGTTGGTAATGGGAAGAATACTTCCGTGTGGTTTGATAACTGGCATCCCCTCGGCCCATTGAGCAATTTTATCACCCACCGTAACATGTGTGAAGGGGACCTTTCCAGATTCAGCACGGTTGATGAAGTAGTTGAAAATGGTAGTTGGAGGTGGCCAGAAAATTGGGAACGTCGATTTCCTAACCTTTTTGACTATCCGTGCATCCCTATTCTCCCCAACCAGTTAGACAAAGTCAGATGGCGGACAAATGAGGGTAATATTATAGATTTTTCTGTCAGAGAAGTCTGGTTGGATATTCGTGAAGCTGGTATGGAGGTCCCATGGTTCAAAACTGTGTGGTTCAGCCAAAATATTCCCAGACATGCCTTTATTCTGTGGCTGGCTATGAAGAATCGGCTTAAAACGCATGATGTTATAGGTGTGTGGGCTGCCTCAACCAACCTCACCTGCTGCTTCTGCAAGGCTGTCCCAGACTCCCATGACCACCTCTTTTTTGAGTGTCAGTTCTCCCTTTCAGTATGGAAGGAGCTGCAATCTGTTACCAAATGGGGTGTGGTCCCAGATAATTGGCAGGCCATCATCTCCCACATGTGTGCTATGCCCCAGAATGGGTCTATTTGGAGTGTTATAAATAGACTCACTTTGGGAGCTGCGGTGTACTATGTTTGGCAAGAGCGAAATCTGCGAATCAATGAACACAGGTCTAGACGGATGCTTGAAGTGGTGGGCCTCATTAAAGATGCTGTTCGGCTTCGTCTGATGGGGCTTCGGCTAGTGAAGACAGACACCTCCCTGAATGCAACCAGAATCTGGGAGTTATCTGATGTTAACTGGGTTGTAAAACCCACTCCTATCTCTATTCAGCAATGATTATGCTGGTTTGCGGTCTGTTAGCGGGTAGTTTTATGAGTCTATGTCTCTGGACTATGGAGAATGATCACACACATCTTATGAAATCCTTTACTCTGCTTACCCCACTGGTATGCAGCCCTATACTTTTCGTTCTTATGTTATGGCATGGTATGGGTCGGTTTGGGCTACATAGGTGGCTGGGCTCGGGTTGGGTTAATCTTAATGCGAATTTCCATAATTTGATCTTGTGGACTCTTGGCTGCTTGATATTCATCCTGGGTTGGTTGGGTTGGGATGGCGTTATAAGGGGGTGGAAGGTAGTTAACCCGAATAGGTGTTCTTGGTGTTGTTGGGTGGCTTGCTTTCCTTCTTTTCTTTGGTCTATAGGTATCTATATTATCCCCTGTCTCATAACCCATTGGCATCTGTTTTGGAGACATGTTGGGTGTTTAGGAGATTTCAGTATGTTGGGGATCAACATAAAACCGGGAGGCATAAGGTGGCATCGGCTAGGGGGATTGTCTATTCGGTGTAGCCCAAATTTGTTCACTACCCCTATGCCGAGAACCCATGTAGGATGTAGAAACCTTGGTTGTGTTGGCAAGTGGGTGGATTCATCCTATCTAACCAATTGCAGGGGTAACCTTATTAGGAATGTGGGTTGGGTTGTTTGTTTGTTTTTCATATCTTACCAGGTTGGGATCGAGTTTGGCCTATATAATTTGATGTTTTTGGCTGTTGTTAAGAGGTGCTACAACTGCGCAAAAGATGACAAGAGCTGGACGCATCAAATTTTCGAAGTGTTAGTGTTACAAGATAATCGCACCATCTCCCGTAAGTGGCTGATTAGGGACTACATGATATTTATCTACGGCATACATTCGGGTTGGAATACCACATGTTGGAAGGCCCATGTCTGGGTTGTGCTGAGATCTATGGCCAGGAAGAATATTTGGCCTCTCAAATGTTTTTATGATGGATACAAAGGCTGGTTTCTGAAGACACTTAGCTATAGGCCCAAAGATATTAGTTCTAACCAAAACTGGGCCGCTGAAACAAGAACCAGGCCCCTTTTGCTGGACATCAATGTTGTGAAGGCCCATACTTGGGTTTTGAAAGCAGGGGAGACCAATCAGGAGCCCAGGCCCGGTAACAAACTGATCTATTGGGCCCAGCTGTATATGCTCAGCTTATGCTGTCCGATGGTTACTTACTTTATTATGTGGGATGGGTACATGCTCAGATACTGGGCCAAAGTGAATGTCCTTTTTTGGCCCCGCAATTTCATCATGGGGCTGCTTAACTTTTTTCGGCCCAACTGCATTGGGTTATATAGATTTATGTCGGGTATGTCTTTTGTGGGTTGGGATCACCTTAAAAACGATTGGTTTGTGGGTGTTCATTGCATGCATTTTTGTGGGCCGTCCCTTGAGTATGGGCCGCCTTGTAACGTTATTCGTCGCAATAGTTTAGGTGGTGGGTGGATCATAGATTCCCAAGGTCGCGGATTCCTATACGTCCCTAGATGTGGCTGTATGGTTTCGTACTTTTGGTCCCCAAAGCATGTTTTGGTGGATGTGTCCGGGGGTATGCCCCCTTGATGTTGTAGTCTTATTATTTTCATTTATATAGTTTGCCGGGCAATGCCCTTTACCCAAAAAAAAAAAAAAAACCCTAAACCCTAAACCCTAAACCCTAAACCCTAAACCCTAAACCCTAAACCCTAAACCCTAAACCCTAAACCCTAAACCCTAAACCCTAAACCCTAAACCCTAAACCCTAAACCCTAAACCCTAAACCCTAAACCCTAAACCCTAAACCCTAAACCCTAAACCCTAAACCCTAAACCCTAAACCCTAAACCCTAAACCCTAAACCCTAAACCCTAAACCCTAAACCCTAAACCCTAAACCCTAAACCCTAAACCCTAAACCCTAAACCCTAAACCCTAAACCCTAAACCCTAAACCCTAAACCCTAAACCCTAAACCCTAAACCCTAAACCCTAAACCCTAAACCCTAAACCCTAAACCCTAAACCCTAAACCCTAAACCCTAAACCCTAATTATGTTGTTGCTAGCAAATACCACTATTTTTGGTTTTGGCTCTTCCAAATCATTCCCGCAGGAGATCCGGACCCTTTTTTTTCTGATCCTTCGATTAAAAGATTCATTCTCTTCATAAAAAATAGGAAATAAAACCAATAAAGATGTCGTTTTCCATTCATACCTGGAGTTGAATACCCCATTCAAGAATTGTTTTGGATCCAATCCATAGGAATCAATAGAAAAGGCAAATCTCTTATGATACACCAGATCCGGCTCGGTTATTGATAGAGTGAATAAATCTGCCATTTCTTGAAATCTCTCTTCTGATTCAAAATCGTGGTGTAACGTGTATCCTCCCCTGTTCCGGTCATGGAATAGATGAAATAAATCAAAAAATGGATTTTTGTTCAAGAATGAAATCTTGTTGGAACTGTCCATATCCGGTTCATCCTTCGGAACCATATCACATCCCGAATCTAATGAAATAGGATGAATCGAGACGGTATTTTGTAAATACGTAATTATCTTGAATAGATTAACCATTTCTTTATTTTCCGATCGCCTGATAAAAGAAAGATCTTGTTGTTTCTTCAACAATTTCTGATCTCTAGTGGACCTCTCAGTAGGATTCGAACCCAGATGAAGTTCTGACCATCTGTCAGAGAAAAAAGAACGAACGGATCTTGTAGGATTCCCAAGAAATTCTTCGATTTCTTCCGGAAGCATATGAGTAATCATCTGCTTCTCACGTTCCGTGAATAGCCGGGACATTGAGGAATATCCAGAAAGGCATTTCGGGAATCGGTTTGATTCTATCTCTGTTCCTTCCGTTTGACGAAAGGAAG